>LUCW03001899.1:0-27500 GCA_001586965.3 Sphaeroforma sirkka | reverse complement strand
GGTGTTTTTCAACGGCTCAAGGATTGCGAGTCCAATGCATATAAAAGCAGGGACTCGAATCAAATAAATCACAACTGGGAGGGTGTCCCTGTCCCTGTCCCCCCTCCACCATCCGATGTCCATCCCCATCCCTACGGATCTCCGATAGTTTAGATTTCATTTTCATAAAGAGTAATCCCGAAAGGAGGGATGTACCTTAGATCCATCTCTGGGTGTAACGGATACCTCTATGATTAGATCTAGATCAACCAACAGCAACTTCCGTTACCATTACCATGTTACGACTTATTCCAAATTGCAAGGTTCGCACTAAATAACTATCCACTAACTTACTATCGTCCCGGATCTAGGGTCTATAAAATAGACTTTACTCTCCCCGGAGGGGTCAAGAGATCCAGCTGAGATAGTAAACTTTGCGCCCCCCTCTCGGGGATCTACTACTCCTACGGAGAGCGTGTAGTATACGATCCTTCGGATCTACAAAGTCCTCCCAAACATGTTGGGAGGGGGACAAGTATTTTACTTGTCAGATCACCGGTGGCCTGCCACGGGGTACCGGGACACCCCCCCCCCCGTTACACGGGGGGATACCGAAGGTGTAGGAGGGTCCCTAAAACTACGGAACCCTCCACCCTTTTTTCTCTAGGAGACCCCAGAGAGTGGGGGGTGGCCATGGTGGTGAGTGACGAGTACGCTACGCTACGACATCCTCTCCTCCCGACATAGTGTCGGGGGGCAGGAGGCCGAGAAGCGAGAGGTAGTGGAGTCACGATCTTCATATAAACAAACTTTTCGGAACTGACGGGCGGTTAGTACGCGTATCATTGCCAATTTCACCGTAATGATCTTTTAAACGATTACTCTCGATTCCAACTTCATGAACTCGAATTTCAGAGATCAATCCGGACTGAGACAACTTTTTTTTCTTTATTTGTTTCAGCTTGTGCCTGGGTGCCTGGGCCCCCCTAGTATCGTAGGTCCCGAGGGAACTTATGCTACATCCCGAGGGGATTATCCAAGGGGCATAGACTTTGCACCGCAGGGGTGTAGGAGGGTGGCTTCAAGCGGTAACTGTTACGTAAATTTGTGGTTGCCATTGTAACACGTGTGTAGCCCCATACATAAGGGTCATTAATACCTGACGTTATCCCGACCTTCTTTTTTTCCAATTTGTTCAAGTGATTAGATATATTAGATACCCCCATAGCTCTGGGGAGCAGTGGGGGGCATATATATATATATATCTTATT
Organism: Sphaeroforma sirkka; assembly: GCA_001586965.3. Taxonomy (NCBI): domain Eukaryota; class Ichthyosporea; order Ichthyophonida; genus Sphaeroforma; species Sphaeroforma sirkka. The sequence continues at coordinate 26,250 of LUCW03001899.1, read as the reverse complement.
GGGTGAGCCTATGCAGTTGGCTAGATGCTCCCTCATAAGTGGGGCTCGGTCACACATCTGAGAGAGCATCTAGCCTCTCTCTAACGAGGGGTCTACGGGGGATGGGGAGTGGTTATTAATCCCCTCCGGGATGTACGATCCCTCAGGGGATCTACCATTAGGTTTTTTTTTCTAAATCAGAGTTTCCCTGTGGGACGCAAGACCTAGATCTAGATCTTGCTCTTGCTTAAGATTTACATTGTGTGACTATCTTTCTCTCTCTCTCTAGAAATTTTTTTTTTGAATTGGCAGTCATTCAAAGGTAGTGTATACACTAATATATACTTACTAATTTGAATCCGGGGGTTCGTTCGTTTCTTATGGAATTAACCTGACGTCTGAATAACACGAACTGACGACGGCAATGCAACACCTGTAAAGAGCTAATATCATATTGCCCGTAATCCTTGTAGGCTACTTCCGTAGTCGGGGGGCCAAGCTCACGGGATCATTTTGATCGTCTACTATGCGCTCTCTATTCAAGCAATGGGTAAGGTTACGCGCGTATCATCGAATTAAACCACATGTTCCACCGAGGGGGTGATACACCGTCTATTTTTTTGAATTTTAATTTTGCGATCGTACTAATCAGATGGGAAGTTTATCGAGTTATCTACCATACCGATCCTATTCCCAGAGGGATGGTAGATCCATCAGGAAGGATGGATCTTACAAACCTCCTTTCGGATCCCCCGAAGGGGGATGTACGATCACTCTACGAGTGATCTACCATCGTAGGTCCCCCTTCGGGAACCGTACATCCTTCGGATCGTAGGTCCAAGGGACCGTACATCCCCCTGGGGAAATCCAGAAGGGACTCCCAGGGGGTGTACGCTACGACCCTCGCAGGTCGTAGCTACCATCTTACATCCTTGCGGATTACCGACATGTAACTTCCATCGTTTACGGCTACGACTAATTGGGTATCTAACCCATTTTGCTCCCGTAGCTTTCGTGCCTCAGCGTCAGTTGCAACCCAGAAATTTGGCTTCCCCTTCGGTATTCCTCCAAATATTTATACATTTTATTATTACACTTGGAATTCTAAAAGCCCCTGTTGCACTCAAGTTTTACCGTTTCTAAACATTTCCCCAAGGTTAAGCCCTGGTCTTTTAGTTTAAACGTGAAAAACCACCTACACACCCTTTACACCGAATAATCATGAGATAGACTAGAGGAGCCAGTATTACCGCGGCTGCTGGCACTGGTCTTTGCCTCCCCTACTCCGATAATCATATCATAGTTGAAATTATCTTCTTGCGCTTTACGACAAGCGCCTTCTATCTTTCACTCACGAAACACACTGAATCCCGCTTTCGCGGATTGTTCGATACTCCTCACTGCAGTCCCCACATGGGGCTTGACCCTTGTCTCAGTGCATTCTTTCAAACCAACTACCGATCATCGGCTTGGTGCGCTCTACCACACCAACTACCTAATCAGACATAGGCTCATCTCTAGGCGCTTTCGCTTTGAGTCACGGAGGGCTCATCCAGAATGATTTTCCTTGACCTAGAGGCAGATTCCTACATATTACTCACCCGTACGCCGGCTATTACTTGATTGGGTGGCTGTAGTGGAGGAAGGAAAGCCTGTGCTCCTCCTACACGCAACTACGAGGCCTCCCGTATCACTTGACAGTCCCCTATCATTTATAGCCTTGACTCGCATGTGTCAGGTCCATTTCACGCCTCTTCTCTAGACCAAAATCAAATCCTTTTCTTTTTAACACTCTCTGATGGGCTAGTAGACTTATAGTCTCTTGAACCTTTTCCACTCCACTTTATTTTTTATCTTCTCTACGCTCTCGAGAGGCAGACATCTACCATCTCTCGGGAATATTTTATTATCTCACCATTAGTGGAACATAGACCTCATCTACAGCATAGATACTGTACTTCTATTTAGGTATCCTGACCACCCCCCCATAGTCCTCACTATCCATTTTTCACTCTTAGGCCTGTACACAAATCAACAGTCTGAACCTCTTTCTTACATTTACGAATAGCTGGACTATTCCCTTTTTGAGATGGTAGTCATTTTAACAGAGACCTTAGTTATATTATCTGTTATAACCACAACTGGATTAACCCTGCTTAAAGGGATTTAAAATGGTGTTTAGGGCCATTAGTATAGTATAGTATTTTATTTTTATAGTCCCACCACACCTCTATTTTATGGGATACCCTCTCTAGAACAATATGACACTTAAGTAATTTTGTTGGAATTGAACCCATGACAGAGTCTCCCCTCCCTGAGTACTTCACTGGTGGAGTGCAAAGCTTGCTCCTACGGAAGCCCTCCTATGTGTAGGTGTACACACCCTCTCCCTATCTACGAGAGTGGTGGGGGGCTCCGTAGTCTAGTCTTAGGGACCCTCGTACAGCCATGGAAGAGAACTCTCGTAGAGACAGACAGACAGATCTCCCACCCCTACGGGATAAAGTGGATGAGGAGTCCTCTACCCTTTAGATATAGATTAGACCAAGGGATTATATTATCGCCTCAGATTAGTAGATACTTCACTCTACCGGAGCACCATCCCTCGGAAGCTTGTAGGATCCATCCCTTCGATCATAGGATTTATTGAATGAAACTTTAATAATATCTTGGTTCAATTCTTAGAGACACTAAAAACTTGGTTCCTTCACCAAATATTATTTTTTATAATGGGGAGAGTTAAAAAGATATTGAAGGGTGTAAGGTAGCTGTGTACGAGAATGATAGTGATATCCTCACTGTGACCTATGAAATGATGGAAGTATATATCTAGATCCCTTCCGGGGGTGGGGATCTAGCTCTTCCCTAGGTAGTCTATTTTACTACCATATATGAAAGATCATCTCAAGTAACCCATAGAGTTTCAATAAGGGAATATCAGTATTATACATAGCATAGCTGGGGTATAAATTGAGACATACCAATACAATAATCAAGGTAGACGATCCCGCAGGGACACCGTATCCCCTCCGGGGATCAAGAGAGAAGGTGTGGGTTCAAATCCCAGCAACTAAAAGGGGAAGACCGTTAAAATAAAAGGAGCTCTCCACCGATAAAATAATCTACCTTATGAAGAACGACAACCACCACAAGTTACTTTTACTCATGGGAAAACTCTCCTTTTCCCTCTACAAGGAGAATTACCGTGATTTCACTAAAAGTTACCTATAATTTTCATCGTAGTTATCTAATATAACAGTCTACTAATTCCAACTACCCAGAGTAATCCGTAAAGCATAGCATTAGTCATTCATATAGAGATTTATTCTTACCTTTTTAAGAAAATGATGATACAACATAGTAAATTGTAAAAATACCCTATTCTGGGGTAACCCCTGTACAAATTCATACTTCACCACCAAATTGAAGGAGACAGAAGGGAGATAGCTACTTACGAATACAGGTGGACGCCGTATGTCCTTGTTTTAAAGTAGCTGTCTCCTTGATTAAAGGTCCAAGTCTTCTGAAGATAAAAGGGGAGGAATGTCCCCCTGTGAACAGAACATCTTATTCCCTAATAATTATCCAGGTGTATAGAATATTGACTTCTCGGGTATAGATTATTCTGCAAATAAGAATCATTATTTTTCGAGTCGTATTTAGTATTCTTAGAGTGACACCATATCCATCTTCTTCTAGAATTAGAATGGACTATTAAATCTATAATTTAGTAGCCCTACGTCTACTTCTAATCAACCTTTAGAATATAATCCAATTCAATACCATACACCCTTAACAGACAGTGATGACTCATAGAGAGTATACTCCTTTTAGAGAACCGATGACTATACTATTGGATAGTATATCCCCGTAGGGACCCACATCCTCCACCATCGAAGATGCCTTTAGGAGGATAGACTTTGCACTCCACCCTTATATCCAGGAAGAGAGTCTATCTCTATGATGTGTGGGTAGGTGTGAAGAGTACCCAGTCTTATTGAGAGGTAGTGCGATACACAAAAACCCCAAATTTGAATTTCGTATTTACATTTTTAACATTTTACACCTACTCTCTAGAGAGAAAATAAGATTTTAGGGTTTTTTATTGGTCGACATGGATGGTATGTCGACCAATAAGAATCGACTACGTAAGTTGAATTTGATAGTCAGTATCAGGCAGAAAGTGGCGGTCGTATTTGGCGCGCTAATGTGGAGCAAGGTTGCTATTCTCTCTAGAAATTGCCATAGTCTCCTTCAAAAAGAACAATGCACCTTCATAGAAATACATAGGACAACATACGTAATAAAAATTGAACGTTTAAAATATTTATTTTCATGTGTCGTAAACGTTTTACCGGGAAACTTTTCAGCTTTTAAAAAGGCCTTATCAGGCCGTAGAAACTTTCCGAATTCCACCCACCCACCGGTCCTACCCTACTCTCTGAGCAGCTAGAGACAACTTCGTTCATCGCAACAAGGGTTTCTCCATAGTAGCTCTTGACGATAAATTGCTGTGGAGTGAGATCATTTTTTAGACTAAAACTTTCAAGTGTCTAGTGTCGAATGTCAACACTCAACACGCAGGGGCGTCCCGCGCCACCCGGCCACCGGCTGTGGGGGATAGGGAGGGGACGCGGGCTGACCGCTGACCGCTGACGGTCGAGAAACGAGTGTGTAGACTTTTTTAGTTCAAAAAAATAATACCAATACTCTCTGTATATATATACATACCGTAACCGAAGTCGAAGATAAAGTATATTATATAAAAATAAATACGAAACTGTACTCATGTACAGTTATATATAAAAACAAAAAAAAACATGCTTATATTTTTAACATATAATATTAAAACAAACAAAACACCTTTTTGTCTAATTTTCAGAAGGCTAAGCTTTTATATTTTGAAAATGCATATTTTTTAGAGTATATGTATAATATACAATGAGCTCAAATCTCACATTGTGCATACAACAAGTAACAGATAAACTATGTTGCGACTGCTCAGAAGCACCCGGGATGCGACGAGGCATAATGTGGATCTCAACTACGCATGTTGGCAGCACCACTAATACAGAAGGCGCATGTGACAACAGACAAAAAAAAAATTAAATCCATATTGCCTGATGTCGAGATGCCAACTGAGTCTGCCGGAGTTCATCTTGAAAATTAGCCAAGGGCCTAAGCACGAGTACGGCGACGACATTGCCTTCAAGATGAGAGGAAAAGAACTGAACTGTAATACAACGATGTATGTGGCGTTCTTCTACTCCGCAAGTAAAATTTTCCTCCGTCATTATTTGCAATATTGATTTTATTGATTATCAGTATCGTGTGCAATTCCACCTTATTAATTCACACACACACACACACACACACATATATATATATATATATATATATATATATATATATATATATATATATATATATATATATATATATATATATATATATATATATATATATATACACACACACACACACACACACATATTATATATATATATATATATATATATATATATATATATATATATATATATATATATATATATATATATATATATATATATATATATATATATATATATATATAACAAAACACACACACATCACACACACGCACGCATACGCACATATATATATATATATATATATATATATATATATATATATATATATATATATATATGTATATATATACTTATTCATCTACTTGTATTTGTTCGCGATTAAGGATATGGTGATGGGCTGTCCTTTCCTAGTTTGTGTAGAAAGGATCAAGTAGAATTGCTCAACAATACTTGTTGTATGCCTACGCAGCTACAGGATTACGCTTCGAATTGCACACAGCCAGCGTTGCGCAATCTGTATGTGCATGAATAAATGTACGTGACGTTGTATTCGTAGATCGACTCATAAATCATATAATGTTCGTTCATAGTTGAAACGTCAGGCTATGTCCTTGGGCACAGCCATTCACAACTATCTGGGAATGAAAAAAGGTAGCGTGATGGCTATACTGGCGCCCAACTGTATCGAATACGTTCCAGTGATTTACGGTATGATGATGGTTGGTGTCACCGCTACCACCTTGAATCCAGGATATACACCCGGCGAAATTACGTATCAACTGAACGATTCTAAGGCGGAATCGATCGTCATTCACTCTGCGCTGCTCGATAACCTGAAGAAGGCCGAACCGGAACTGATTAAACCTTTGAAGCATGTGGTCATAATTGGAGACAAACCTGAAAACTCGGTGTGTATGGAAGCCTTTTTTTTGTCTGTCACGTATGATGCACGGTTCCTTTAAGTCCTTGAGCAGTAATTCATGATCTATGGCGGTATTGTCAAAGTGGCTAGTGACAATGATATATATATCTCAACACCCCACATGCAGAACCATTGCTTCCATAGCCACCATTTACAGAAGTGTTATAGGTCTCGATTCTCGTCACTGATTTCACAACCCACCTGTCTCCATGTAGACACGGTTACAAGTATGTTTTGATTGTAGAGTATAAATTCTAATTTTAATACAGAAACACTAAAAGCTCATGGGTAGTACTTCCAAGCCTATCTCTCCGTGTACCTCAGGACACCCAGCCCACTAATACGATTACCATCTTAGCTCTATCCCCGGGTGTACCGGATTCCTATATAAAACTCAGGGGTAGCTTATAAAACTCTTAGGTATGAGAGTACAATGTGTATAGTTAACAGGTTATACTCTATTAGCCGATAGTATAAGAGTGAGGGTTGATTTAGTATATGGGGGGGGGGGGTTACCTCATAAATATTAGCTTAAGGGAGTCATTTAGTTTTCTTAAAATAGACCCTTATGTAATATTTATATAAGATAGTTGGTCTATTAGTAACTAAAACAAGTTTGTAAAAAAAATAGCTATCAGGTGGAGGAGGTCCGTTGCACTTTTATGAGTATCTACTTACTAACACTCTCTTTCATTCCTCAAATAACTTTACAGACTAGAAGTATTTATGTCCCTACCTATTTAACATAACCTTTAACTAACCAATCCCAGAGGGTTACCGGAGGGACCCACATCCTCTACCAATGCTAGAACCTTCAGGAAGCATCCTTAGAAGCTAACCTAATTCATATGAGGTAAGATGGAAGAAAATAATGTTTGGGCTTGGTGTATTAATGGGTATAGGATTGTTGTATAAAAAAGGGAATGAGATAGAGAGAGATTATTCCCCTTTTAAGGGGCAGACCTACACCCCTCAGAGACTACACGCTTTATCTTCCGTAGAGAAAGATATAGTTCATCGGTAACTAGAGTCTAGAGTACTTCTCCTTTCCCAGTACAAAGGTGTGGTGTGGTCTATACATATCTCCTCTCACTTGCTACTTCCTATCCCCATCTATTGTAAAATTATATCTGTTAATTTAGGAACTCACCTACCCTCATAACTATAATAGCTATCAGCTAGGTTTAGAAGTATTTAACTTGTCACTGGATGGAATGGAACATTCTCTCCAATGGAAATAATTACGTTAGATATCCATAGTCCAACTTAAAATTAGGTGTCTGTAGTGTTGATTTGTTCTTCACCATCATCCCGATAAACTCTTTAAATGTAGCTATGAATAATGCGATATGGACACAGGTGAATGAATCTCTCTGTAGTTTAATCTATAGTCATAAAAGTAAAGCAGAGGCAGGCCTACAAAGGGATAACCTTTTATGCTTCTTCCCTCCTTGGAAAGAGCGTGTAGGAGGATAAAGTGTGAGTGTAATAAGAATGCGTAGCGAGGGTAGCTATCGTTAACCAGAGATAATGCGTAATGGGGAAAGTCATAGCTAAATGACACCGACTGTGGTCTTGCAATCGAACCTAAAATCTGAACTATCTCTCTGAAAGGTAGTTCCCGAAGGTGTATGTATTAACTATAATGATCTGGTTGTCACATCACTACTACTAAAAGTAGATTGAAATTATCATCCCCTAAACAATAAATCCAACTCTCTTATTATCTATAAATTCAACTTTTACTTTACTTTACTTTATGCGGGGATGATCCTTGCTAAAGACTGTGCATAACACCCCTAAATCAAGAAGGATCGAAACCAGTGTACAATAAATTCCACTCTATGACTATAGATCTCTCTTTAGAGGTAGATCTGACTCTACATCTAGTAAGATATATATTGTTCTCCAAGAGAGTTTGGTATCTTACCTTATACCTATTACTAAATTTGTCAAATGAAGTGATCCCTTTTTTTAATATCCCATATCCCATAAAGCATCAAAGAAGGTAATTTTAGAGATATCATACTAAAGATAACTTTAAGATCCCGTAAGGGGTCCACCATTGAACCACCCTAGTCTTATTTTTTCATTTGTGACCCTTGACTTCAGGGATATACATACCCTCACACGTATGCAGTTATCTACTCTTATATTATTCTCATATACTTATAGTATAGCTATCCCCATTAGCATACCCACTTATACACCCTTCCACCATCCAAACATATATCTATCATCTTATCTCATAAATGATAGAGGGTTTGTTCCTCTACCACAAGGTGTCCTCCTTCGGAGGTCATGAGAGGTATCCTATGATATGATATGATATGATATAGGGTGGATAGGTCATCAGAGGTACATTAAGTAAGTAAATTACACTTGTGTAGTGGCAATAAGATACTGCTGATAGAGTGGAGCATAACTTTCTGGTATATGTTCCTTCATAAAATGGATGAAGTGTATGTGTGTGGGTAGTAGTAATGGTAGAGGGCTTCTGCCCTCGTACATAGAAGATCTCTACGAGATCTCCCATGGTGGGGTGACCCTCCTAGTTTACATCCCCCGGGATCGTGGAGGGTCTCGGGACCCTTATCGGAGATCCGATGGATCGTCCATCGGATGGTGGAGGGGGGACAGGGACACCGGTACACTCGGTATATCTGAGCTGCCTTCTAGGATTGGTGATATTGTAGTGAGCAATGAAGTAGTGCAAGTACGGGTACCGGAGGACGGGAGGGTCTCCTCTTATGACCCTTGGAGTTACGAGAATCAAGAGAGATAGACCCAGATAAAAGATGGTACAAGAGACCATAGGTCTACTAATCCCAAGGGCTAGGGGGACCCCTGTTAAAAGTGGTGTAAACTACACCCTCGGAGAGTGTGGGGGGTCCCTCCCCCTCCCCCTCCTTCAGTGTAAAAGGTAAATCTCGAAGCACCAATCATAAAAATCTCTTCGGAGGCTCGCAGAGATTGCGATCAAATTAGTAAATTTTAATCTCTACTTACATTAGTTCCGGCTGGTAGAAGGGACAGTTCCTCCCTTGAGATGAAATGATATCTCCCCGAGGTTCGGGTGCTGACAGCCCCGTGAACGGAAATATTGTAGCTAAAAAAAACTAACTATTCACTAAATGTCTCTTGCAACTAATGTTATTATGTCTTATACTTCTCTCCACTCGAACAGTTCCAATTAGGTTTATTTAACAGAATCCCTCTTAAGCTTAAGCTATTAGGGATGGATAGTTTAGACCTATCGTTAACTAACTCAGCCCTAGTTTTTATTTTTTTATTGGTTATAGTTTATATGGTAACTTTATTCATATATCCGAGGGATCTTAGATCCGGAGGGGTTGGTTTAGAGACATCCCCATCTTTAGTGCCTAGTAATTGACAATCTACTTTTTTGAATTTATTACGAGGGACTTGAAAACTTTCTGGCAGAAAATGTAAGGGGAAAGCAAAGGGTTATTTTCCTTTTATTTTTTTTACGCTTCTTACTTTTATATTATTATTAAATTTATTTGGAATGGTACCTTATGATTTTAGTACCACGGCCCATTTTAGTGTGGCTTTAACCTTATCCTTCTCTATTTGATTAGGTGTTACTATTTTAGGGTTCACTTCACACGGGTTAAATTTTCTAAGTATGTTTATGCCTGCCGGAGCTCCCTTAGCCTTGGCTCCTTTACTGGTAATTATTGAGTTTATTAGCTACTTAGCTAGAGCTATTTCTCTTGGATTACGATTAGCTGCTAGTATCACCGCCGGTCATTTACTTTTAGTGATTTTAGCCGGTTTCGCCTGAACTATGATTAAAGCCGGGGGAGCTGTGGCAGGAATGTCTGCCTTACTTCCTTTACTTATAATCTTCATTCTTACTTTTTTAGAGGTTGCTGTTTGTGTAATTCAAGCTTACGTTTTTACTCTGTTAACCTATATCCATCTGAATGATGCTATTAATTTACATTAGAGTCTCTTTATAGGTTCGAATCCTAGATCCGAGGCATGGTAGAGGCTCCCGCCATCAGCAGCTAGAGACAACTTCGTTCATCGCAACAAGGGTTTCTCCATAGTAGCTCTTGACGATAAATTGCTGTGGAGTGAGATCATTTTTTAGACTAAAACTTTCAAGTGTCTAGTGTCGAATGTCAACACTCAACACGCAGGGGCGTCCCGCGCCACCCGGCCACCGGCTGTGGGGATAGGGAGGGGAGGGGACGCGGGCTGACCGCTGACCGCTGACGGTCGAGAAACGAGTGTGTAGACTTTTTAGTTCAAAAAATAATACCAATACTCTCTGTATATATATACATACCGTAACCGAAGTCGAAGATAAAGTATATTATATAAAAATAAATACGAAACTGTACTCATGTACAGTTATATATAAAAACAAAAACAAAACATGCTTATATTTTTAACATATAATATTAAAACAAACAAAACACCTTTTTGTCTAATTTTCAGAAGGCTAAGCTTTTATATTTTGAAAATGCATATTTTTTAGAGTATATGTATAATATACAATGAGCTCAAATCTCACATTGTGCATACAACAAGTAACAGATAAACTATGTTGCGACTGCTCAGAAGCACCCGGGATGCGACGAGGCATAATGTGGATCTCAACTACGCATGTTGGCAGCACCACTAATACAGAAGGCGCATGTGACAACAGACAAAAAAAAAAATTAAATCCATATTGCCTGATGTCGAGATGCCAACTGAGTCTGCCGGAGTTCATCTTGAAAATTAGCCAAGGGCCTAAGCACGAGTACGGCGACGACATTGCCTTCAAGATGAGAGGAAAAGAACTGTAATACAACGATGTATGTGGCGTTCTTCTACTCCGCAAGTAAAATTTTCCTCCGTCATTATTTGCAATATTGATTTTATTGATTATCAGTATCGTGTGCAATTCCACCTATTAATTCACACACACACACACACACACACACACATATATATATATATATATATACACACACACGACACACACACACACATATATATATATATATATATATATATATATATATATATATATATATATATATATATATATATATATATATATATATATATATATATATATATATATATATATATATATACAAACACACACACACACACACACGCGCATACACACACACACGCACACGCATATATATATATATATATATATATATATATATATATATATATGTATATATATACTTATTCATCTACTTGTATTTGTTCGCGATTAAGGATATGGTGATGGGCTGTCCTTTCCTAGTTTGTGTAGAAAGGATCAAGTAGAATTGCTCAACAATACTTGTTGTATGCCTACGCAGCTACAGGATTACGCTTCGAATTGCACACAGCCAGCGTTGCGCAATCTGTATGTGCATGAATAAATGTACGTGACGTTGTATTCGTAGATCGACTCATAAATCATATAATGTTCGTTCATAGTTGAAACGTCAGGCTATGTCCTTGGGCACAGCCATTCACAACTATCTGGGAATGAAAAAAGGTAGCGTGATGGCTATACTGGCGCCCAACTGTATCGAATACGTTCCAGTGATTTACGGTATGATGATGGTTGGTGTCACCGCTACCACCTTGAATCCAGGATATACACCCGGCGAAATTACGTATCAACTGAACGATTCTAAGGCGGAATCGATCGTCATTCACTCTGCGCTGCTCGATAACCTGAAGAAGGCCGAACCGGAACTGATTAAACCTTTGAAGCATGTGGTCATAATTGGAGACAAACCTGAAAACTCGGTGTGTATGGAAGCCTTTTTTTTCTGTCACACGTATGATGCACGGTTCCTTTAAGTCCTTGAGCAGTAATTCATGATCTATGGCGGTATTGTCAAAGTGGCTAGTGACAATGATATATATATCTCAACACCCCACATGCAGAACCATTGCTTCCATAGCCACCATTTACAGAAGTGTTATAGGTCTCGATTCTCGTCACTGATTTCACAACCCACCTGTCTCCATGTAGACACGGTTACAAGTATGTTTTGATTGTAGAGTATAAATTCCTAATTTTAATACAGAAACACTAAAAGCTCATGGGTAGTACTTCCAAGCCTATCTCTCCGTGTACCTCAGGACACCCAGCCCACTAATACGATTACCATCTTAGCTCTATCCCCGGGTGTACCGGATTCCTATATAAAACTCAGGGGTAGCTTATAAAACTCTTAGGTATGAGAGTACAATGTGTATAGTTAACAGGTTATACTCTATTAGCCGATAGTATAAGAGTGAGGGTTGATTTAGTATATGGGGGGGGGGGGGGGACTTACCTCATAAATATTAGCTTAAGGGAGTCATTTAGTTTTCTTAAAATAGACCCTTATGTAATATTTATATAAGATAGTTGGTCTATTAGTAACTAAAACAAGTTTGTAAAAAAATAGCTATCAGGTGGAGGAGGTCCGTTGCACTTTTATGAGTATCTACTTACTAACACTCTCTTTCATTCCTCAAATAACTTTACAGACTAGAAGTATTTATGTCCCTACCTATTTAACATAACCTTTAACTAACCAATCCCAGAGGGTTACCGGAGGGACCCACATCCTCTACCAATGCTAGAACCTTCAGGAAGCATCCTTAGAAGCTAACCTAATTCATATGAGGTAAGATGGAAGAAAATAATGTTTGGGCTTGGTGTATTAATGGGTATAGGATTGTTGTATAAAAAGGGAATGAGATAGAGAGAGATTATTCCCCTTTTAAGGGGCAGACCTACACCCCTCAGAGACTACACGCTTTATCTTCCGTAGAGAAAGATATAGTTCATCGGTAACTAGAGTCTAGAGTACTTCTCCTTTCCCAGTACAAAGGTGTGGTGTGGTCTATACATATCTCCTCTCACTTGCTACTTCCTATCCCCATCTATTGTAAAATTATATCTGTTAATTTAGGAACTCACCTACCCTCATAACTATAATAGCTATCAGCTAGGTTTAGAAGTATTTAACTTGTCACTGGATGGAATGGAACATTCTCTCCAATGGAAATAATTACGTTAGATATCCATAGTCCAACTTAAAATTAGGTGTCTGTAGTGTTGATTTGTTCTTCACCATCATCCCGATAAACTCTTTAAATGTAGCTATGAATAATGCGATATGGACACAGGTGAATGAATCTCTCTGTAGTTTAATCTATAGTCATAAAAGTAAAGCAGAGGCAGGCCTACAAAGGGATAACCTTTTATGCTTCTTCCCTCCTTGGAAAGAGCGTGTAGGAGGATAAAGTGTGAGTGTAATAAGAATGCGTAGCGAGGGTAGCTATCGTTAACCAGAGATAATGCGTAATGGGGAAAGTCATAGCTAAATGACACCGACTGTGGTCTTGCAATCGAACCTAAAATCTGAACTATCTCTCTGAAAGGTAGTTCCCGAAGGTGTATGTATTAACTATAATGATCTGGTTGTCACATCACTACTACTAAAAGTAGATTGAAATTATCATCCCCTAAACAATAAATCCAACTCTCTTATTATCTATAAATTCAACTTTTACTTTACTTTACTTTATGCGGGGATGATCCTTGCTAAAGACTGTGCATAACACCCCTAAATCAAGAAGGATTCGAACCAGTGTACAATAAATTCCACTCTATGACTATAGATCTCTCTTTAGAGGTAGATCTGACTCTACATCTAGTAAGATATATATTGTTCTCCAAGAGAGTTTGGTATCTTACCTTATACCTATTACTAAATTTGTCAAATGAAGTGATCCCCTTTTTTAATATCCCATATCCCATAAAGCATCAAAGAAGGTAATTTTAGAGATATCATACTAAAGATAACTTTAAGATCCCGTAAGGGGTCCACCATTGAACCACCCTAGTCTTATTTTTTCATTTGTGACCCTTGACTTCAGGGATATACATACCCTCACACGTATGCAGTTATCTACTCTTATATTATTCTCATATACTTATAGTATAGCTATCCCCATTAGCATACCCACTTATACACCCTTCCACCATCCAAACATATATCTATCATCTTATCTCATAAATGATAGAGGGTTTGTTCCTCTACCACAAGGTGTCCCTCCTTCGGAGGTCATGAGAGGTATCCTATGATATGATATGATATGATATAGGGTGGATAGGTCATCAGAGGTACATTAAGTAAGTAAATTACACTTGTGTAGTGGCAATAAGATACTGCTGATAGAGTGGAGCATAACTTTCTGGTATATGTTCCTTCATAAAATGGATGAAGTGTATGTGTGTGGGTAGTAGTAATGGTAGAGGGCTTCTGCCCTCGTACATAGAAGATCTCTACGAGATCTCCCATGGTGGGGTGACCCTCCTAGTTTACATCCCCCGGGATCGTGGAGGGTCTCGGGACCCTTATCGGAGATCCGATGGATCGTCCATCGGATGGTGGAGGGGGGACAGGGACACCGGTACACTCGGTATATCTGAGCTGCCTTCTAGGATTGGTGATATTGTAGTGAGCAATGAAGTAGTGCAAGTACGGGTACCGGAGGACGGGAGGGTCTCCTCTTATGACCCTTGGAGTTACGAGAATCAAGAGAGATAGACCCAGATAAAAGATGGTACAAGAGACCATAGGTCTACTAATCCCAAGGGCTAGGGGGACCCCTGTTAAAAGTGGTGTAAACTACACCCTCGGAGAGTGTGGGGTCCCTCCCCCCCCCCTCCTTCAGTGTAAAAGGTAAATCTCGGAGCACCAATCATAAAAATCTCTTCGGAGGCTCGCAGAGATTGCGATCAAATTAGTAAATTTTAATCTCTACTTACATTAGTTCCGGCTGGTAGAAGGGACAGTTCCTCCCTTGAGATGAAATGATATCTCCCCGAGGTTCGGGTGCTGACAGCCCCGTGAACGGAAATATTGTAGCTAAAAAAAACTAACTATTCACTAAATGTCTCTTGCAACTAATGTTATTATGTCTTATACTTCTCTCCACTCGAACAGTTCCAATTAGGTTTATTTAACAGAATCCCTCTTAAGCTTAAGCTATTAGGGATGGATAGTTTAGACCTATCGTTAACTAACTCAGCCCTAGTTTTTATTTTTTTATTGGTTATAGTTTATATGGTAACTTTATTCATATATCCGAGGGATCTTAGATCCGGAGGGTTGGTTTAGAGACATCCCCATCTTTAGTGCCTAGTAATTGACAATCTACTTTTGAAATTTATTACGAGGGGCTTGAAAACTTTCTGGCAGAAAATGTAAGGGGAAAGCAAAGGGTTATTTTCCTTTTATTTTTACGCTTCTTACTTTTATATTATTATTAAATTTATTTGGAATGGTACCTTATGATTTTAGTACCACGGCCCATTTTAGTGTGGCTTTAACCTTATCCTTCTCTATTTGATTAGGTGTTACTATTTTAGGGTTCACTTCACACGGGTTAAATTTTCTAAGTATGTTTATGCCTGCCGGAGCTCCCTTAGCCTTGGCTCCTTTACTGGTAATTATTGAGTTTATTAGCTACTTAGCTAGAGCTATTTCTCTTGGATTACGATTAGCTGCTAGTATCACCGCCGGTCATTTACTTTTAGTGATTTTAGCCGGTTTCGCCTGAACTATGATTAAAGCCGGGGAGCTGTGGCAGGAATGTCTGCCTTACTTCCTTTACTTATAATCTTCATTCTTACTTTTTTAGAGGTTGCTGTTTGTGTAATTCAAGCTTACGTTTTTACTCTGTTAACCTATATTCATCTGAATGATGCTATTAATTTACATTAGAGTCTCTTTATAGGTTCGAATCCTAGATCCGAGGCATGGTAGAGGCTCCCGCCATCAGGAAGGATGATTCTCGTGTTACATGGGGGACCCCGCTAAATAACGCGGGATTAAAAGGTAGCCGGCTGATACAATGGTGTCTCCTACCATCCTTGATAAACAACTATCAGCCACTGCTTATAAAAAAAGCTGAAGTAGATCTCTCAGTGGGTTGGAACCTAGTGAGAACTTACGAAGTCTCACGTGATGAAGTTGAGTACAAAACTGTAATTGTATCACACCACGGGAGATATAGGTCTACACTGAAAACCATGTCTTTAGCGAAAAAGTGACTACTCAAAACCTTCCTTTAGATGGTGTGACTCATCCTACGTTCGAGCTGGATGCTATTTACTAGTGTGTGTCCTTAAACTACTTTTAAAAACGGTATCATTTTACAGGTGATTACCGCCCTACTCTACTGACTTTTAATTATATTTTATTACATATGCATACGGCGGATAACATCTGTCACAACCACTAGTTTTTATAAAAGAATCATCTGCATGTACATGGGAGATACCTAAAATAATTAAGTCATAAAACTAACCAATAAGTAAATCTACATCTGACATATAATCTTTGGTTACCTGTATAAAAGGATTTTAATCACCAATCAACTCCCTACCTTCTTATTTATCTCTCATTTCTAAAATTACCTGTACCAATACCCTAAATACTGTAGTTATCTACGACCTGTCGGGAATTGGGTAGGGTTTATCTAAGCCATCCCTTAGTTTAATCTCTGTTAAATCCATTATCACACTTTTCGGGGGAGTATACTTCTTCCATATAATTTCTATGAGGGGTGCCTTCCTTTAGGATATAAGGGTGTCCCCGTCTTACATAAAACTAGACTACGGAACCCCGCTCTCCACCATCTGTCTACCCTTATTAGGCGGATAGCCACGGAAGTGTCCAGTCTGCCCGCGAGTACTGATGTGGTAAACACTTTGAACTATTCCTAGACCCTCTAATTATGATGCCAATGCTTAACACAATCCATTGGTGATATTTTTATAAATCAACCGGCATGAATTATAATGGCTCATATAGTTAGTAAACCCAATAAAACTGTATGCTACAACAACCAGGTGTATTCATCCTAGTGAATCCATTTTTAAATTACACAGACAAAAAGGTGGCTTGGTGCACACCTATCAGCTATTTTTATTTTTTTTCCTAGACTTCTCTGTAGATATTTGACCCTCATAGATATCTAGTCTAATGGACTAAGTTTTTTGTGTGTATCATGTGTACACTATCCTAAAGCTACCTAAAAAAAAACATATATTAGATCCGAGGCATGGTAGAGGCTCCCGCCATCAGGAAGGATGATTCTCGTGTTACATGGGGGACCCCGCTAAATAACGCGGGATTAAAAGGTAGCCGGCTGATACAATGGTGTCTCCTACCATCCTTGATAAACAACTATCAGCCACTGCTTATAAAAAAAGCTGAAGTAGATCTCTCAGTGGGTTGGAACCTAGTGAGAACTTACGAAGTCTCACGTGATGAAGTTGAGTACAAAACTGTAATTGTATCACACCACGGGAGATATATAGGTCTACACTGAAAACCATGTCTTTAGCGAAAAAGTGACTACTCAAAACCTTCCTTTAGATGGTGTGACTCATCCTACGTTCGAGCTGGATGCTATTTACTAGTGTGTGTCCTTAAACTACTTTTAAAAACGGTATCATTTTACAGGTGATTACCGCCCTACTCTACTGACTTTTAATTATATTTTTATTACATATGCATACGGCGGATAACATCTGTCACAACCACTAGTTTTTTATAAAAGAATCATCTGCATGTACATGGGAGATACCTAAAATAATTAAGTCATAAAACTAACCAATAAGTAAATCTACATCTGACATATAATCTTTGGTTACCTGTATAAAAGGATTTTAATCACCAATCAACTCCCTACCTTCTTATTTATCTCTCATTTCTAAAATTACCTGTACCAATACCTAAATACTGTAGTTATCTACGACCTGTCGGGAATTGGGTAGGGTTTATCTAAGCCATCCCTTAGTTTAATCTCTGTTAAATCCATTATCACACTTTTCGGGAGTATACTTCTTCCATATAATTTCTATGAGGGGTGCCTTCCTTTAGGATATATAAGGGTGTCCCCCCGTCTTACATAAAACTAGACTACGGAACCCCGCTCTCCACCATCTGTCTACCCCTTATTAGGCGGATAGCCACGGAAGTGTCCAGTCTGCCCGCGAGTACTGATGTGGTAAACACTTTGAACTATTCCTAGACCCTCTAATTATGATGCCAATGCTTAACACAATCCATTGGTGATATTTTTATAAATCAACCGGCATGAATTATAATGGCTCATATAGTTAGTAAACCCAATAAAACTGTATGCTACAACAACCAGGTGTATTCATCCTAGTGAATCCATTTTTAAATTACACAGACAAAAAGGTGGCTTGGTGCACACCTATCAGCTATTTTTATTTTTTCCTAGACTTCTCTGTAGATATTTGACCCTCATAGATATCTAGTCTAATGGACTAAGTTTTTGTGTGTATCATGTGTACACTATCCTAAAGCTACCTAAAAAAAAAACATATATTTTACTACCTGTAATAAACATTAATATTTTACATATATATATCTCTTTTTAGTCCAAAAGGTTTAGCTCAAGACTGGTATGGATAGTATTCCCCTCATCACAGAGGTTAACTGTGGTACTCTAACCTATCTACCCCCCATCGATTAACTTTAAAAATTGTGTTTAGACCCTCTTATATATTCTACAATCAGATTATAGTTTTCACATATGTATCTAACTGATGGATGTCCTGAACCTTTGTTATCTTAGAATGGACTTGAACCTACCACTTATTTTATTAAAAGTTAGTTAACTAACCTCCATATTTATTATTATCCTTCCACTACTGACCCACTTTTCAAAGATTGATCCCTTCAGGGTTATTTCCTATCGTAGGTGTAAGTAACTCTCTGTTAAAGGTAGAGCAGTCGAAAGGTTGATTACGTAGTTGCTAATTTGATTGAGTGATTACCGAATTACCGTGTAGTTATTCATCAGTCAGTACCGCTTCACTAACCCCTCTAGTAGACACATGGGTTAGGTAAAGTAAAATACTTACTTACTTACTTATAGTAGTGGTACAATGATAGAATGACTGTGAGAATAACGCCCATATGGATATGGATATGGACATGGACATAAAGTTAATGGGGTGAGGATAATAATGGTCCTGTCTCTGTGCTACAATAGTAGTGTAGAGGGAAGAGGATGTTCTGTTTCAAGAGGATTTGGTTGGCCACCCCGCTCTATCTTATCTTAGGGGGGGGGGCTAAAACTTTCCACCACTCTCGAGTGGGTCACCCCAGGGTGCCCCATGTACGTTTAGACGGGGGGTGTAGAGGACTAGTCGGGAGTCGTCTGAAGATCTTTTTATCATTGGTATAAAGGAATCGCTCGGCCACCATAACACATTTGTAGAAAGTAAGTTAGCTTATACGTCAGTGTGTGCTCCCCCCTTGGGAGAGTTTACTGGGGGTGGGGGCAGGGTTAAAAGCCTCCCAGACTAGTCCTCTACACCCCATAGAGGTATGCCTACCTTTTCTATCCCTACATAGTGATATAGCTTCCCCAGTTATTCAATCATCTAACTTAGGGTACACCCATATATAATAGGAGTGTAGTAGACTATCAATAAAATCTATCCCCCGCTGACATCCTCCCCCTATCTGTCATAGCCACCTCTAGTCACACATGTGTCTACACTCTTGAGATTTATTGTTTGTCACTGTAGCTTGACTTCTCCCCATCCTATAGTCTTCTTCAGTATCTTGTGCTATGGTCCTTCTCATTGTGACTTCTTTAGATTGTGGGGATATTTCTAGTACATTTTTGTGCAGGGTGTATTGGTTGGGTGCGGCTATTGAGTAGTACATCTTCTTTTGTGTAGGGTGATAGGTCCAGTGTAGAGGAGTGCTGATTCGTAACATAAAGATGTTTGCCTAGAGGTGTTGTGTATATGGAGCTCTAAACGCCTTCTTTTCCTCTGTGGTGTACCCTAAGTTAGATAAATTGGGGTTCCTCATAATGGTGTTAGTGTATAACTCTAGCTATGGTGAGGAGGTATTAGTGTTGCTCTGTCTATATGTATTGTTCCTTGTCGCTTTGTTGTGTTAGCATGTTCTATATTGGAGCACGTTGGTAGTACTGGTGATCTCTTGTTTGCTCCTTTGCTGTGAATGTATGCTTAAGTATAGGTAAGCTCTTTGCTATTTGTGGTGTAGCTATGTTGTTGAAAGCTCTTACTGGTGTCGTTGTTTCACTCTGAGCTACCCATGCTCCTTTTATCCTTCCTTGTTGTGTGTACTCTTATTACTATAACTATTGTTGTTTTTAGTTTTATATGATTAATTGTAAATGGTTGGATACCTCATTATCTGTATACCTCCGTAGGAGGAATGCCCCTCTCTTTAGAGAGGACCATACCTATAAAGAGATCTCCCTATCTATTGATATAGCTATATTGATGGATATCCACGGGAAGACTAGAACTTTATTGGGTGGGAGTAATCGAGATTTACATCTACCTTATAGCAAAAGAGATCGTTAATTTACCTCTTGTCTCCCGATAAAAGGCTCAGACATTTGGAGAGGCAGGGAGGTATCACAATCCTAAATTATTATTCCCCCCTTATAGGTGGAAGACTAGACTTTAAGTTCACTCATTAGGAAAAGGTAGCTCAGAGTTAAAGTTGGATGGGAACTAAAAGATAAGTTATCATCTGAATAATTGCTATCCGGAGCCTTTTCACCAAAGGAGACTTGAATCTACACTCCTTATTAAGATCGTTTTTTCAGAATTTCCTTGATAGGAGCTGGTAGCTACTGCCTCTCCCTCATAATAGATTACATCTCCTACGTATATAACCTTTCCTCTAGATATAACATTTTTAGGTTATCTATTACCAGCTAAAGAAAAAAATGTCTTACTGAAGTGCACAAGTCATTACAAATCTACTACCTTAACTATTGGGTTGTTCTCATTAGCTATAGAGGGACCTACCATCCCTCGGGATGAGGCATACCTTACCATACCTTACCTTAAAGTTATCCCTACGGATCCCATCCCTCTACGATACCCCGAGTCCTTTTTATAATGAGGAAGTCATCCGATGGATGTAAGATTTATATCTCGATATACCTCTACTATATTTTAGTGAGTTATAGGCCTATCGACTGATTTATAATCTTCATTGAATGGAACCATCCTTCTAATGAGGACGTCTATGGTTTTTTTTTGAGTGACTCTCACTTTAAATATAACTCTTTCTACCATCTAATCGGAGATAGCCTAGCTAAACTATACCTGTAGCACTCCATCTTCACATAGGGGTAAGAAGCTAAGAAATAGATTTTTGTTAAGGGAATTAGGTCAGAGCTTCCAGAGATAGTGAAAAGTAGATTAGTAGCCTGACAAAATTATGGTAAGGTGAGGCATGAGACCAATCTTCATAAGTATTTCTGGTACGATGATCTTGCGGCGGGCGATGGCGAGAGTTTGCCCAAGGTAGATATCTATGTCAAACGAGACATTGCACTACTGCCGTACAGTCCTGGCACCACCGGTCGACCCAAAGGCATGGCATTCTCCAACTTCAATCTGGCTGTAAACGTGACACAGGTACAAGACGGGGGTACGCTTACTACTCGATTCATAATCGCTGACTGCTCAACTACTTGTAGTTTGATGGGGTTTACTGAAGTTCTGTCAATTTGTTTACTGGATTTCATTAATCACTATATGTAGACAATTACCCCAACCTTTCGCTGAGCTCAGACGAATGCAAATAATCCCTTATATTCGCATACCTCTCATACCCCTGTTCACCGTGCTTCGTTTTCCACATAGGTTTGATGCCAATTGAGCGCGGAGTCAAGCAACTCGCCATTCTGCCCCTGTTCCACTTGTAAGTTTTAGGTGTGCAGCATGTATGTATGTTTGTATGCTTGTTTGTATGTATGTATGCAAATATGTATCTAGCTACGTATCTATTGTATGTATGTATGTATGTATGCATATATTTACATGTATATTTGTATGTTTGTGTATATATATATATATATATATATATATGTATATATATATATATATATATAATATATATATATATATATATATATATATATATATATATATAATATGTATATATGCATGTAGTATAATATATAAGTTATATATATATATGTTATATAATATATATTATGTATTATATAATATCATTATTATATTGCATACATTACATATAATATAATAATGCATATAAATATTATATGTATTACATAATAATATGTATGTATTATTATGTAATATATGCACATAATGTATGTATATTATGTATGCATATTATGTCATACATAACATTAATGTATATTATATAATAATACATGTAATAATGTAATATAATATAATATATTGGCAATAATATGCATGTATTACGTAATATATGTGTAATGCATAATATTATAGTATTATTATGTATGTACGCATGCCATGCATGCAATAATGCGTAACATATTGCAATATATTGGCAATATGTAATAATAATGTAATATTAGCCAATAAATATGCAATTAATATGTTATTATTATACATGTATAATACATAATAATAATATACAACAACCAGCTATGTGTAATGTATTATTTATACCATTATTAATAATATAATATATACATATTATATATATGCAATATATATAACATATGTGTAATATAATATATATAATATATATATTATTGCATAATAATAATATATATTATTAATAATAACAAATATATGTATATATATATATGTATATTGTATATATATACATACAATATATACATATAATATATATATATATGTACATATATGTATATATATATATATATATGTATATATTATTATATGTATATATATATATATATATATATATATATATATATATATATATATATATATATCGAATATCGAATATCGAATATCTGGTGTGGTATATACGTCACGTTATATCTATATACATCAGCATATATTCATTTGATTCGTATAGGTACGGTTTTCTCATGTGTGGCAACGTCAGTGTGCGATCAGGCTGGGTTATGTCGATTATGCCCGCCTTCGAACCTGTTCGAGTTTCTGGAGACCATCCAGAATGACAAGATTGAATTGATGCACATTGTACCACCTTTGGTTGTGTTCCTTGCTAAGCATCTAATAGTGGAAAACTATGATCTGACCAGCCTCAAGGTTGTCTTCTCGGGCGCCGCACCTCTCGGGTATGTTTGGAGATCCTTTTTATCGAATGGTCACTGATGGAGTGGTGTGGCTTTCCGTTGCGTTTCATACACATGCACATTCCCACTATGGACCTTTTGACACCAACAGCTAGATAATCACACTCGCAGGCTCCAGTTTTGATATTTTTTGATTAAATTAGTCACCCTTCCCGCTTAACGTGCAATTTTTTTTTCCATTCACTTGTATACACGATGCTTTCAACGATTATGTCGAATTGGTATGCTTATGTATGCTTTACCGGTCAAAGCTCATGTGTTGCTATTTCCGCCAGACGTGATACTTTTGAACTGTTTGTGAAGAGACTGCCATGGATAGATCATATTCGTCAGGGCTACAGAATGACTGAACTGGTAGGTACTGATTGCTAATATTATCTGACATTAAATTGTACTCAGTACCCTAAGATATATCGGTAAAATTCAGGAAATGTGTTTACGTATAATGCAAAAAGTATAGGATTTTCTGCCGGATTTTGTGAACCCTAATTTTACTGCATCATAATAACAAGCGTCATACTAACAAATGTCAAACGATTCGGTTATCACAATCCTCTGTGACCCATCTCGATACCCAACAACCCACCATGGGCAGTGTGGGTGTGCTTTTATCCAACACTGAGGCCAAGTTCCTGGATCCTGAATCACACGAGGAGATCGAAGTGAGTCCCTAACAAGTAGGCGAGCTGTGCATTCGAGGCCCACAAGCCATGTTGGGATATCTCAACCGACCTGAAGAGACCGATGCTACTATGACTTCCGATGACTTCCTGCGCACTGGTATATTTATTTGCACTTGAAAATGAATTCGAGACATGTGGTCACCAGAATTGTTGCATTGGGATTCCGCATTGACCTCGTTTCGTCATGGTTCTCTACACTGTACAGGCGATGTCGGGCACATGGACGAGAAGAATCATTTCTTCATCCACGACCGTCTTATAAAGCTTATCAAGATTAAAGGGCTTCAGGTGTGTACATGCTGCCCGCTACTATGCAAATATGACCAAAATTTTATATCATTTTTTTTTCCTATATATACGCTTTTATTTATAAAAACCAAGATGGAATGAGGAAGTGAGTGTCCACCTTTGACTTGAGTATTTTGTCGTGAATTGCAAGCTTCTCAGAGCTTTTTGAAGGCCCCCGAGGTTTCATTGTCAATGCTAGCATGGCCAATCAGGAGTATTCAACCCAATATATGTATTCGTGCCGGCCTCATATTCAATCCAGGTCGCCCCAACCGAGCTAGAGGATCATCTAATCTTTCACCCGAGTTTCGCTGATGCGGCTGTCATCGCTCGTTACGCCGAATTCGCCGGTGAACTGCCCAAGGAGTATGTGGTGAAGACAGCGGGTGCATCAAAGACTGAGGAAAATATCAGAGAGTGGCTGAATGGACACCTTGCCAAGCATAAGCATCTGTGCGAAGTTGAGTTTATCGATGCTATTCCCAAGGTATGGTTATAACTCCGATTTACTTCCGAAATGTATTCTCTGACGCACGTTTTGAAGATTGATTCATATTATTCAAATCCTGATTTTATTTCCGAGTTCGAGAATTTAAATACAAAAGAAAATTAATGAACTATCATTTGTGATCTCCAACCCCGTACAGAATCCCTCTGGAAAAA
This sequence comes from Sphaeroforma sirkka, assembly GCA_001586965.3. Lineage (NCBI taxonomy): Eukaryota > Ichthyosporea > Ichthyophonida > Sphaeroforma > Sphaeroforma sirkka. The sequence goes on along the minus strand of LUCW03001899.1, from coordinate 1,210 downwards.
TTCTAAGACGCTTGCTTCGCGACAAAGAGAAAGCATCACAAGCCGAAAAGGCAGCCTCCCTCTGATTAAAGAATATCGTGGCAAGGACAAACAAGTCCCATCTCAGACCCCGGTGGAGGCTTTCAACTTAAAGAAAGGAAGATAGCGACGGATTAGGAGGCCGATATGACAGCGAATAACTCAGTTCAGTACTATCAGTCTTCCACAGCAGGTGCAAGCTCGGTAAAAATAATATAGCTACCTTCACTATTTATTGAGACTGAGTACATATATTGTACGCTGTACAGCATAGCCCTCGCCCTCTTGATGTACATGCGGTGTCGGATTTATAGCCTCCTTTCGAGTTCAAATATAAGCGCCCACGGTGGTCATGGCAAACGTCAAAAGGATAGTCTGACACAGCTATCGTATACAGCTACGCGAAATTATAAAAGTCGTATAGTTCATTGAGATGTATTCATGTTATTGAATATAAATTAAGCACTTGTGTAGAAATACGGCCTCCGGTCAGTCTAAAATATCAAGATCAATTGAGATAATACATTGGTTTTTATTTGTATTTTAAATAATTTAATACAAGCTCTTTTTCCAATATTTCCAAAGTGTTCTAAATTCACTTTGATGGCTCCAATTGCCTGAGTATTTGGTATGACTCATCTACTTGAACCTATTTGAGACATTAGTAGATGTAGGATATTATAAACTAAATTTTATAATCTCCGAACTACTACTTACAGGTTTTGGTCTTCCGGCCAATCTCCAAAATCCAATAAGTCTTTTTCTTTTTTTAAAATTTTCTTCAGATGGAACTTTATTTATATCAGCTAATGTATTAACGTGACTTAACGTTAGTATGTCTATCTACAAATTAGGCATGTGGTCATGAACACTTAGTACTTCTAGTGAATATTATTCAATAAAGAACAGCTAGAGGTACGCCCTGTGTGATCGAGGATATTTAGGCTCTTAACAAGAGGCGGTCCCGATCATTCTTACACAAGCTACCACTGCTAAATCCTAACTGACTAAATTGTATTTTTAGTTTAATATAGTTTGAAACCTAGTAATTTCCATCGAAGTTTACACTTGTCAAACTTAAAATTGGTTTGCAAACTATGCTATGGTGCAAACGCAAATTTTCACATATCAGGTAATCACGCACTCTTCAAGTACTGATGCATTAAATTTCAGTCAATAATGTTTCAAGTCA
>LUCW03001898.1:0-37571 GCA_001586965.3 Sphaeroforma sirkka | reverse complement strand
CGCATTTGATCCTGTATGAGTGTTTGTTTGTATGTTGATATGTATATATTTATTAAGTTATGTATGTATGTATGTATGTATATACTGGTTTAATAACTAATGTATTTGTGTACGTATATAGTCATGTATGAATCGCATGGACGAATATTGCGTGTTCTCATGCACAGTTTACTTGGGAATTTATGTAGTAGCGTGTATAAATATGAGCAAAAATACATATGTTTTTATTTATTTCATAAGAGATACTACATATATACATACGTTGCACTTCGCTGTGCTCTCTATACGTGGGCACCTCTCATTCTATCAAGCCATGTTCGTTCTGATTCAATCGTTGGAGAGTGATGTCAGCCTCCATTGAACTAATCCAAACTCTCTTACACATCAACGGCCGTCTGATCCTGACGAATTATGCTACGGAACTAACACATAAATCTATTGATACTGAAACTTATACTCTAGAACACTACTACATATACTAGCACGATAATACAGTAGGTCAATTTTAGTAAAGTGACCGTTCTCCTGTACCGTATTTTGTTGTTCTTTATATTTCTGTATATACACAGTGTAAGGCGCCCCAGCCCCAGGAGTACCGAACTACACAAACAAGTTTCCTCCAGCAGGATGGACGTGAGAAAAGCGATGTGTGTGGCGTTTACCGTGACCAGATCTGTGACCCATTGGAAAGTGGAGAAGGGACTTCCCTCAATAGCGAAAATATTCACACGCTTCTAAAAAACCCGCAGGGACCGAAGGCGTATAGTCATAGGGGTAATATATTTGTTCATATTCAGACATTTGGGCCTATTGATTATTTATACAGGGTCTTTGATGGGCCTATTGTATAGTCATAGGGGTAATTTATTTGTTCATATTCAGACATTCGGGCCTATTTATTACTTATGTAGGGTGTTTGATGGGCCTACTGATTATTTCTATGGTCTTTGATGGGCCTATTGGTTTCTTATATAGGGTCTTTGATGGGCCTATTGGTTTCTTATATAGGGTCTTTGATGGGCAAAAATCTCCTATTCAAGCCCGGTCGCGTACATTTTTTGGCGAAGACAAAAAATCGGTGATAATGTCGACAGAGACTTTTAGAAAAGCCTACGCTTCAGTAATAAAGTTTATTTTAATTTTTTAAATGAGAATAAAAAAATGCCTCCAGAAGGCCCCAGAAAATAGTGAACCCCCCCCCCAAAAAGGGTGTAAGGGTATCCGAATAGCGAATCCACCCACCACCCGCTGCCCATGCTAAGGTGCGATGCCTGTTTAGGCCGAAAAGTGCTGAAATATGCAAATTTATAGATTTCAAGCCATGACTCCTTAAAATAGAAAACCCCTTGTTTTATTTTAGGAGGCTATGTTCATTGTTCAAGCACCTAATTTTTTTTAAAATAAATATATATATACTGAATATGAACACTAGATTTCGCCTACGGCCATATCCAGCAAAAAAATACCCGGTCCCGTCCGATCCCGGAAGTCAAACTGCTGCGAGCGTGGTCAGTACTGCGGTGGGGGACCACGCGGGAATACTACGTGCCGTAGGCAAATTTTGTTTTGTTTTTATATTTTTGTATTCAAAATATATGTATTTGTTATCTGTAGCAACCCAGCATGTATTACCTGAACTTAGTTTGTTTTATATATAACTATACATTGACATACATTGTTGTACAATAAACAGCAGGGTCCACCATAGGTTTTCGATCGGGATGAGCCTCGATGACTTACATTGGAACAAATCGGACAGTTGCATACAATCACACGACATTTGATCGTATCACACTAAGAAATCCCCGAAGAAAGCAGATACAAAAGTATAAAAAAGATCAGAAATGAAGTATAGAATGCATCAAAATTATTGGTTATCACACGGCACATGATTGTCCATATTAAAATCATTCGATTCAGCGACAATTTGCAACATTCGAGTGGTTTGCATAATGATGGCAAGTGAACACATTTGTTCATATCGCAGTCATTCAGTGACAACCCGTGGTCATGTTGTTATAGATATTTTAACAAACCTTGGCATTCAAGTATTTTTCTTAGTCCTGTAAATTAAACTTAAGTGTCCATAGTCCTCGGACATCCCTGAAATGAAACCTTGAACCCACACACACACACACACACACATATATATATATATATATATATATATATATATATATATATATATATATATATATATATATATATATATATATACAAGCAAAAAAAAAAGTAACGGGGTTCGATCATATAATGGCATCAATGCTCATATTATATTCTCATAGACAAAGTATACTTAGACTTTATAAGTTACTCGGTTACTCTATTACGTTTGGGTTTGGGTTCTCTGTGTGCCATCTGCAAACTCCGTTGTATGGTAAGTCATGTCCTCATGTTTGTACTTCCCAAGAATTTTCTTGAACACATAAGACAAAAGAGATGTAGTAACTCTACGTGTGCGACGAAGGATGATTTCTGTCGTCGGAATTCGATGTGACCCGATATTAAGAGCACTTGAACCGTCTACTTTGTTTACTTCTTGTATGTTCTGCTCTTCTTATCGGCCACTGATACCTTGAATGGTCCAATGTATTTAGCCCTATGCACAAAACCCTAAAACATATCTCCTTCTCCTTCGAATCCTTCCATCGCTTCTGTCTCTTCTTGAGTGCGATGTCCTTATCTCTCTCAAGCAAGAAAAGACGACGACATTTCTGGTACGACGCATCTTCACTAAACATGGTAAAACATGGTCTTCCTGAGAATCCTTGTTGAAAGGTACTTGTAATTCACTTTAACGGCCCCTGAAATAGTAAGCGGGTGTTGTACCAGTGACTAAATCCGGTGTCTTGTTCATTTGTGTCTGTACCCAATTAGTTGAGTATGGCCACATGCCAGCATTGTCTAGCAAGGCTCCACGCTTGAATTCCTTCACCTTTCTGTGTCGTACCTCATTCGCACCTTGTGTCCGAGGCTTAAAAGATACGCCCATCTTGTGACATGATCCCGCAACGAGTAAGAGTGTCGTCAGGATATCTCCTGTAAACTCACTAACGTTGTAGGTACATACAATAGCTGGCCAGCCAAAATCTGCGAAACACTTATATATGCACTCAGCCACAGTGGGTGTTGATTTGTCTTTCAGAGGATATAGAATGTTACATCGTGAAGCAACTTCAAACACGTGACAGACATACTTTTCTTTCGTGTGTTCGGACGTGGGTAGCTCAACCAAATCAATGATAACCCTGCGTCACAACTCGTCTTCTGATACAATCTTTAATGGGGCATATTCATAGCGCTTGATCCGGCTATCTTCGCAGTCGTTGCATTTGTGATGCACCTGAGATATATATTGCCTAAGCTTTGGGTGTATAATTGCTCTTGCAATCTTTCTCAGTCATAACCTTATCCACGTGTTTAAGCGCATAATTTTGCCTTAACCACTTCAGAATGTCGTCCTCCGATGAACTCGCTGAGTCAATGTCTGGAGGTTAGGATTCCGCTACTACATCACTGGGACTTGAAGATTCGTCTGGTCTCATCTCGCCTGAAAGATCGGCCGTGTGAATTCTACTAATGTACTCCTTGTCCATGGGTTGAGTAGCATGGTGGTATACATCTGGAAAATCGTCCCTGTCAGAACGTATCTCCTTGTAGAATGCTTTCGCTAGTGACTTGTTCCTCTTTGTTACTGTAGGATTAGATTGTACCTCGGTAACGCATACTGCAGTTTTGGAATCTTGGATTCTTCAACCTTACGCTTGAAGGTCTCGCTAAAACCCCTAAACTCTAAACCCTTGAAGGTCTCGAACTGTGTTCATTTGGATGTTCCAACTGGACCTATTCGACATATGATTATATATCGCCAAGGCATCTTCTGACCTGCACGGGTACCCTGGTAGAGAAAGTATCTACCTCTCTATCCACATATATGGGCTCACATTGTATCATCGATATCAACTGTGGGAGCTATTTATCTGAATGTCTTACGGGACAACACAACGTGATGGTAGCATCGTGTATATGTACATAATTAGCAACTGTGATATCAACAACCACGGTGGATTCGCCCATGCGTTCTCATCTGTTAAGTCGATTTGGAACTCATCACCTTCTGGATGTTTCAGAGTCCGGTATCGCAGCAGCTGCGCATTATGATGTGCTGCAAACATGTCAAGGGTATGTGGACCATACATGTTGTCGCAATCTTAAACCATCTAGAATTGGCCATCCATGTTGAAGTACGGTACAAAGCGTGACAGCATATCCGATAAGTGAGTATGCATCCCCGGTATGTGTGATGCCAAATAGAAAATTTGCATTCGTATCGTGCCATCGACTGACCAATTGTGAGTTGGGGTTCTAAAATCCCCAGTCCTTAAAATGAGTGAGTGCAGTCACAATAGCCAACAGCTCTTGTTGCACCGTCGGGTAGTTGATTTATGACGAGTTCATAGCCCTGCTAAAGAACTGCACGTATCTCGGTTTCCCGTCAATCATTTGATACAGAACGCCTCCTAACGCCATGACGGATGCGTCTGTAGCCACCATGAATGGTACTCCATGTTTCGGTGGCTGGACTACTGGAGCCCGCTGAACCACTGTTTGGAGCTGCTAAAAGGCATCATCACATTCATTAACCCACAACGCTGCCAATCTAGCCTTGTGACATCGTAAATGTTCGAAAGGCATAAGGTAGCTTGCCAAGTGTGGAACTGCATCTGACAGGAAGTTGACGAATCCGCACATGCTGTTAATATCTTTGCTTGTAGTGGGGGTTCTCCGATCCAGCAAGTGTTCGACCTTTCCGTGGTCGATCATAATATCGTCCCCAGAGACCTGATATCCCAACAAATGTATCTCATTTACACCAAACTGACCTTGTTGCTGTTGATTTCGCACATATACATATTCAGCGTAGTTAAAACCTCACGCACAACACTATCATACTCCTCTTTGGTTTTAGTAAATACCACTTTATCGTCCAAATACACTGTTTTTTTTGCCATATTTACCATAAAAATTCACCAAACCGAAAATCGCCTTCTTTTTTGACCATTTTGAAAATCGCCTTCTTTTTTGACCATTCCCAAAAGTACCTTCTTTTTTTTTTTTTCGTACACTGTCGTTTTTTTTTCAGGGGACTACTAGCCTCTTGCGCTGGACTCGAGCACACCTATGCGTTCCTCGTGTGCTGCCACCTGCCTTACTAGCTCTTGATTCTGCTTCACCAGCATCGCTATGATGCTGTTCCACTTCACATCAAGTGCCCGGCCCTCCGGATCTTCATACACAAGCTCAGGTGCAATAGCCTGCACATCTTCGGCAACTAGTCCAACGTGCGTCTCCTCTTTGTTTACCACCTCGTATCGTACAATACTCTGCCGCTCAACATACTCGGCGTACAATTCCACCAACCCTATACCACCATCACAACCTTCAGGGTCGTCACCTAAACCATTGTCATCCAATGTCTCTGATTTCGGCGGATGGTTCGCCTCCACCCAGTCCTCAAATGAGACAGGGGGAGATTAAGCGACTCGGGGCATGGCTGTGTGTACTTGTTCTTGTTCTTGTAGTTAAACTCCTTGACCACCAGACTCTGCAAGATTGATCCCACATCTCGCTCATACACCTGGATATTTTCCTTGGTCTCCTCGCTCGATGTCGAGTATGTGATCTCGCCCGTTGCGGGGTTGTACGTTAGCGCGTTGGGACCGGCGGCGTTGCGGATCGGCTTAATAACCAGTGAATCTTCGACTAAGTTGTTGAGTGTGTCACTTGTTGCGTTAAGAGTAATAGAATTGTTTGATGCTTGTGTCCTACATGCACGTGCACCTATCGCTACAACATTCTTCGGGTATATCTTGTTATCGACTTCTTCTCCTCCCCCGGGTTCTTCTTCATCTTCTATCTCAAGCTCTTTATCAATATTTGTATCATCTCCCTCTTCACCGAGCCACTCCAACGCCTGTCGCCCGATGATTACACAGTCTCCACCGTCCCCACTACGTCCGGCCCGGTACCCGATTCCTACACTACCCTCCCCACCGTTGTCCACCATGCTATAGCCACCAATTGTAACCGACAATTCACCTTGGTTATTATAGCCAGATAATACTCCAACGCACACCGATCCTGCACCCTGCCCTGTACTCCCAGCCCCATTGCCAACGGCTATTGCGTTTGGACCCTGATAAAAACGACCAGCATGTGCACCTAGTGCAGTTCCGTGCTCACCCTGTTTGACTCTACCGGCATCTAATCCCACCGCAACGCAATGGTTCGACTGGTTGTCTATGGCGGATAGGGGGCCAATCGCAACACTATGATCCCCCTGGGTCGAATTGCCAGCGCCGTGACCAATAGCCACCGAACCACCGCTCTGTTCGGTATACCCAGCTAGTCGCCCTATAGCAATTGATTTTGACCCTTGTGTGAGATACCCAGCACTTAATCCAATAGCAATAGAGTTCTCCCCTTGGTTAGTGTAACCGGCCTCGGTTCCAATAGAAACTGCCCGCGCACCCTGTGTGTCTCTTCCAGCACTGCGTCCAATTGCAATGCTTTCTATGGCTTGTGAATTGTTGCCGGCAGCAGGTCCTATAGCCACACCACCAGACCCCTGTGCACTATATCCAGAACTGGCTCCAATTGCAACTGCATTGGCAGTCTGATCTATGCGTCCTGCCTCGCTGCCAATAGCAACGCCACGACCTCCTTGTGTCTGAGTCCCAGCATGAATACCTATAGCCACACCACCCTCACCTTGTGCGGTTGTACCGGCGTTTTGCCCCAGACGTACGCTAGCGGAACCCACCCTCCAAGACATGTTTTTTGTTATTGTTGAATTTATTTTGTGGCTTCTTTCTTTCATTTATTTGTACCACGAACTGTTTAAGGGGCTAAAATTTACCAGTTGTACAAGTCTCCCTTGTTTAATTTATTCGTACCACGAAACGTTTATCCAAGATGGTCGTACGTGGGGACGTTTATTTTTTTTATGGTTTAAGCGTTTCCTTTGGTTTCGTTTGGTTTGGTTTGTCCGTGTGCTTGTGCGTGTGCTTGTGTCTTCTTTCCTTTCCTTTTCGTTTCTTTTCTTTTGTTTTCTTTGTTTTCTTTGTTTTTCGAGCATGGGGTTTTTTTTTTGGGATACAATAGGGTTTTGGGTTTTAGGGTTTTATCAAGCTTGGGTTTTAGGGTTATTTTACACAGCTTCTCCTCCAACTTTTGTCCGTGTCCCGGAAACATGACCACAACGTTGAAGTTTCAAAACACCACCATAACATGCAGCTGAATGTGTTGATAACCTCAGGGCCACACACAGTGGATTGTATAGGGTTTAGGGTTTTTAGGGTTTTAAACTAGTAAAAACAATGAGCCAAAGTTTTGATATCGCTGTCCAATAAATGGTCACGGCGATCTGTGTGTTATGTACACAACAACCAAGGATGATGAGAAGAAAACATTCCAGCAGGTGGCCAAGCACCGTGAGTCGCCGGGGCTAGACAATATGTAGTCCGTTACCGCAAAATGGACTTCCTCCAGCGTTTCGTTGTGTAGAAAGTACCGCACCACGGGATCAAGGTGTGTTGTGACAGCATCAACTGCTCTGCTGAGCCGAGCCGTCTGCGATTACGTCTACGAGGTCTGGATCGTAGAATCAAATGTTCCACATACAGCGGCAAACTGGCATCGATTCCACGGTCCCACGGCCTCCTCGCAGCCCCCCGTAGGCTCCTCCAGGCTCCTCCAGGCTACCACCACGACCCTCGGGCTCCTCGCGGCCTCTGCCACAGGACTCCACGGGCTACCACCACGGCCCACGGGCTCCTCGCACCCTCTGCAACAGGGCTCCTCGGACTGCAAGCACAAAGATGGGGGTCCCGTACTTGTAAAAAAAAAAGGTATATATGCATGGACGTTTCCACTAGTTGTGTCACAAGTCCATTTGTAAGGAAACATAAAGTTTACCAAAGGCCGCAACGGCATCTCCACCGCGGTCCTGGATTCGCCAATACGCGTGCCGATCACAAAGGTCACGGTTACGGGTGACGATCTCTACATGGACGTACCACTGACCGACGAAGACGAGCTGGTGCTGGACATTATCTGCGATCAGATTGTCGCACATGCAAAGGAGACCTTTCCCCGGGTCAAGCGCCACATTGGGATCGAAATTAACAAGGGAAGCTCAAGGTCTACAATGCCGGTACGCCAAGGGGACGAGAGCTCCTGCTGGCCGTGTGTGTCAAGACCCTCAAGTATGCCAGGGGCGTCTTGATCATCGTCCCAACTTTCGAGTTCCACGATCCGACCAAGGTCCCAGAACATATACTTGAGCTGATAAAGCACTGACCTTACCCTGTACCACATGCGTTTAAATAAAAATAAAAATATAAACAAACGCTATTGTTTTTCTAGAAAAGATGGATGGTGTGTACTACACGGACAGTGGCACCAAATTGCGTGCGTGACCGACGAAGACGAGCTGGTGCTGGACATTATCTGCGAGCAGATTGTCGCACGTGCAAAGGAGACCTTTCCCCGGGTCAAGCGCCACATTGGGATCGAAATTAACAAGGGGAAGCTCAAGGTCTACAATGCCGGTACGCCAAGGGACCGAGAGCTCCTACTGGCCGTGTGTGTCAAGACCCTCAAGTATGCCAGGAGCGTCTTGGTCATCGTCCCAACTTTCGAGTTCCACGATCCGACCAAGGTCCCTGAACATATACTTGAGCTGATACGCTGAGAAGCACTCTACCTTACCCTGTACCACATGCGTTTAAATAAAAATAAAAATATAAACAAACGAGATGGATGGCGTGTACTACACGGACAGTGGCACCAAATTGCGTGCGTGTCTGGGTGGTGAGCCGAGCACACCAAGTTTATACAACCGGCTTTTCAGCAAACACGGCTCGCACAAGCGGACTGTAGAAGAACTTGTTGAGACGTTGGGGAGCCAGTGGCAGACCCCACAGTCGGAAATCAACCACACACTTCGAAAATGCCCGTTGCCCAACTACTCGCCCAACTCAAGCTATTTCTTTCCGTTCCTGGACCACCAGTGCGCCAGTTTCCTCACGTGCGTGTACAGACTAGACAGGCTGATCTACAAAACGTACGCAAGCGCGGGACACGTGCTCGACGACCAGTACGTGTACATGGGAACACCGCACGACGTGCTGCACAAGCAAAACGTTCTGCGCGGCAGCAGCGCTGTAGACGTTGAGGGTCCCGCGCCGGGCATCCATCTCGAGGAACGGGCTTTCCTCACGTGCACTCCCGACATTGCACGCGCCCGTTTTAATCGGCGCGGGACTCTCTTGCTGCGGTTCAAAATACCGCCGGATGTGCGCTACTACTACGACAAGCATACAAAGGAGTGTATTGTTCAGCGGAACACTACGCTCACAAAATTCAAGTTCAACAAGAGAGGTGGAGGCAGCACGCGTATTGCAATCGTGGACTGCGAGCTGTACTCGAACGCGGAACCACCGAGCAAATTTTTTAGGTACACACCAACAAACAAGACGCAGCCTATTCCCTAAAAAGTGAAAGGCCATTTAAAACGGACATCCACCTGGACCTGCTCACGAGAAATGAACTTTGACCTCGAGTACGCCGAGCTCGTCGAGCACGTCCGCCATGGCCATCTCGGCCTCGTCCACGTCGATCGGGCCCCCAGCCCCAGCCCCAGACCCAGCGCCAGCGCCAGCCACCACAGCCCAAACGACGTCATGTGGCGCTACATACACATGTACGCCCAACATCTAGACACCATCAACTGCGACGCCGCCCTGCTGAGCCGAGCCGTCTGCGACTACGTCTACGAGGTCTGGATCGTAGAATCAAATGTTCCACATACAGCCGCAAACTGGGATCGGTACGAGGCAATGCTCGACGAGGCAATGCTCAGCCCAAGCGCCACGGTGGCCCCGACACACCACCACCACCGTACAGCCGTCAAGGTGCGCAACCTCTCGCGTACATGCACCCGGCTGTTTGACGGCACACGTACGCCGTATGTGCTCGATGTTCCCGGCATACAGGCAATACACGCATCCGTCATGCTCGGCTTGCTCGAGCAGCCGGGGCGGTTTCGCACGACTGAGGTCGCGTCCGCCTGCGGGCACCGGTACGCGGACAGCGCCGCTGTTCCAGGCTCGATGGACCGGCTCGTCGCGTTTGTCAGGGAAAATCACCCGAAAGACCTGGGTGAATGTCTGGTGCTGGCGGCGTACACCGCGTATGCGTTTCTGTGCATCCACCCGTTCGCCAACGGGAACGGGCGGCTTGCACGGATCATTTACTCGCTCATGTGCCGCGAGTACATACCTGTGCCAGTGTCGCTGTACGCCTACCAATTCAACCGCGCCCACCGGGAGCGCCAGACGATGCTGCACGCGCTGCGGCTGAGCAACGGGTCGTCCGCCCCCGTTGCATGGACGTTCTGGTGCCTGCAGTGCACGCGGCACTTCCTGTACTCGTATATGATAGAATAAGATACAAGGAAATGCAACCCGTCAAGTATCGAGAGAAGGGGGCGGCTCTGCTCGCGTGTCTGGCGCAACTAGAGTCTGGTGCGCGGGTAAGGAGCGTCTCTGAACTCAACGGGCTGCTCAGAAAATGCCCCCTGCCAAATTTCGACCCCAACAACGACTACTTTTCGCACCTAGTCACACAGTGCTCCACGTTCCTGTCCCGAGTGTACAGGCTCGACGTGTTTGTATCAGACAGATATTCCACCGGCGGCCACGTGCTACGCGGCAAATACATGTACAGGGGATCGCCCGTCGAGGTTCTCAACAGGCAGCACCGTGTGTCAAGCGCCAGCGACCCGTCTGGTGTGCACATAGACGCCTTTGCCCTGGTGGAGCCTGGCTTTGTGTCGTGCGCGGGAAGCAGAGAGGCGGCGGCCCGGTCTGGAAATCCTGATTTCCGCTGCATTCTGCGATTCGAAATACCAAGGGGCGTGTCCTACTACTACTACGACGACGGGAGGCACGGCAAGCGCAAACGGGAGTGCATGTTGCAACGCAATCTGATATTCATTGATTTTGCATTCCACGGCTGGTATGAGGCCGGCGACGGACGTCGGATCGCGGTGGTTGATTGCGAGCTTGTGCCACACTCGGGATACAACCCCGAGCGCTTCTTTATTTCAAACTAACGCTGTCGTCAGCATTTTTTTTTCTTTCTTAACGAAACAAAATGCAAAACAAAAATCTGGGCCTGATTCTTTTGGTCTGTGTGGTCTGTGCCGTCCTACTCCATCTCTGGAGACGTTCCCGACGGGATGTCCCCAGCGTAGTAGTAGACGGAGGGGGCAGTGCAACGGGGACGGGCACGACGAGGGCCGGTAAGTCGTGCACATGTGACAATAAAACTTCGACTACCACCGGGGGAGCCGGCGCTACGACGACGGGGGCGTCCACAGGGGGGACGGGAGCGACGGGGTCGTCAGCCCCGGGCCTCAGTGCATCCACCAGTATGTACATGTTAGCCTGGTCCAATACGGGCGACGGCGACAAGACCACGATGCCGTCGGATGGCACCGGGGCCATTGTCATGCTCGACGGGGACGACAGCGCAAGCGAGGTGCAAAAGTATAAGGACCGGGGGTACCTGGTCGCCGGATACATCTCGGCCGGGAGCTGGGAAGACTGGCGCGACGACAAGTCGGAGTTCCCCGACGAGGTGTTCGGCAAGCCGTACCCGAACTGGCCCGACGAGACGCTTTTCAAGTTTGACAACTGGCCGCTGCTAATTCCCGGCATGACCAAGCGCATGCAAAAGCTCAAGGAGAAGGGGTTTCAATATGTAGAGTTTGACAACATTGAAAACTCAGATGAGAGCGACGATGACCAGGTCGACTATACGCGGAGACTGGGTGAGGTGGCCCTTGAGATTGGTCTGGGGCCGTTGTTCAAAAACGCCGCCGATCTGATTCGCCACGACAAGACTGTGCAGGACAATTATGTTGGGTTCATATGCGAAGAATCGATCCAGTGGGGCGACACTGAGGTTTTCCATGATGTGGCTGCAGGACAGAAGCCCATTTGGATCTTTGAGTATGACGACGTGTCCTCGTCCGACCTGGAGAAGGCCAGGTCACACGCGACCGAAATATGGTTCGACACAAACAACGGTTGGGAAAGGCTCTAGAGTCTGGTTTAAAGTATGTATGTAAAAAAGACAAAATCATGTTTGTGGGGCTGGTCACCCCAATCTCCGGTGTCGATGAGGGATGCTTCCACATCTTTGCGGATGAAGTCCCGAGCGACGGCCGGGAGCCGGAGAAACAACCTACACCGCCGAAGGACCCACAGCCTTTGTGTGCATACGGGTGACTCAAACAGGTCCAAGAGGCCCTTGTTAATTCTACCAAAACGTTTTTTATTTATGAATTGTCTTTATATACATCTATCTATACAAGTTTTTGTTATCTTTCTTTACAGCTAACGTGACAAATTCTCTTCTCAACAGTTTGAGAAATAGTCGCCCAGAGTCCGCACTGGTTCAAACACGATTTTCTGGCGATACTCGATAGACTTGAGACGCCTTTTGCTTATCGGGATACTCATGTCGCCTAGATTATACAAGCGCCCAGTCGCAAGATCGTCCGTTACACTGTCATCAAATCCTGTAACCGGTTCTGGAGTTGGTTCTAATGATGGTGGCACTAGTATCACGATATCGGTATCTTCACTTGTACAAAAAACACTTGTTTGGTGATCGGCTAGTGTCATGACTTCGACTCCATCTTGTGTTCCTAATTGGCTGGCGCGCACAATCTTTCCCGACTTTGTGATATTAAAATTGAGAAACACACAGTGTAGAATAGAAGTGTCCAATGTTAGCGTATTGAGCCATAGGATGGTGGCGTGCAGCATACGTAGGCGCTCGCCCAAAGTTTTAGTCCGCATCTCATTGCAGTAATCTGGATTGAAGCGTATAAAAACGGAGGCTTGGTCTTGGTCTCGGGGAGTGGCGGATCCGACAGCGCGTGTGCGATATAGCCAGTCTTCGTCGCGTTCAGACCCGTGTTGAAACTCATCGGTCTCGAGAATGATTGTATGTGCCATTGCATACTCGGAGTCCACTCGAAAGTCACCATATTCGACCTCCCAGCTAAACACACACTGTTGATTTAGTAGGGTAAAGATGCGCTTTATTCAAAAACCACTAAACTTACATTTTCATGATTTCTTAACGATATGAGTGTGCCTTAAACCTAAAAGGTAGCAACAACACTATCGTGCCAAAGTGGCAAAGATCATAGTGACCTCTCCTTATAGTAAGGGAATTTGTTCTACAGTTAAATATCTAAGTAAATTATTTCGGGCGCCATGAGGATCTCTCGGTGCAGTATACCCACACTCACATTCATAAACCGTGGCGGACCCAACATTATTGAGGCGATGACATTGTCCGCACTGTTGGCTCGTGTAGTACTCGTCACACTCCACGACAGTGACACCATCACAGATCTGGGCTTTGGATATCAGCCTCTGTTTGAATCTGTAATGCCCCCACTGTAACAGGCCCCGTGTTGTTTGGCGACCAATCCTCCGATTTTCTCGCTTAGCCATATTCTGCGTCTCAAACTTCGGCAGCAGAATCGTGTCATACGTCCTACACAGGAAGTTCGCAGCCTTCTTGTGGACCTCTTCGACCAGATTTCTCGTCCTGTCGAATGACCTATACAGAGCTCGCTTCAATCTCCTTCGTCGGTCCTTGGACGGCTCGCTTGCCACTTTGCCCTTTAGCCTGTCACAGCATCGAAGATTATAAGCGAGGGTTGCATTTCCACCATTGGCGATCTCAAATGCCCGTCCACTAGTGTCAAACCCGGCCATGAATGCCCGGACACCGGGATCCAAGCCGACAGTGCCACCCCGACCACCTGGTGTGATGGGTCGAAGCACTGGAACCACGAGATAGAAGTGCCCTAGGCGAGTGACAACAATGCGCACGTCACATTGTAGCTCAGGTATAGACTCTGTTGTGTACATCTTGTCCCGGTGGAAAGTGTCCGAGTATATGCCAGACTTCCGATCCCAGTCGCGAGCTCTCATCTTAAATCCCTCCTGCTTGCACTTCTTCCGCCGTAGCTTGAATTCCGAGTATACGACCTCTTCCTTTGCTAGCTGCGCCTGCCAGGCCTCGACGAACTCGGACACGGCGAAATCCAGAATGTCGACGGGGACTCTGGCAATACACGTCTTGGTGGTCTTCAGGTCCCGGATCATCTCTCTTAGCTCTTGCGTCGTAGCCAGCTTCCTCAACGCATGGGTTCTATGGTGCATAACACAGGCGTTATACACCAATCTGTATATACCACACCATTGTCGAATCTTCATCTTCTGCGGCGTAGTCGGATATAGTCGGATCTTGCGGCACCTCTCATAAGTCTGGATCCCATCATCTAGCAGCGCTTGCTTCGCCTTGTTCTTGGATCGGACAGTCCTCCTTTTCTTGGTCTTGCGCGACTGCTCTTTTTCTTCGGTTTTCCGCTGATCGTTTGCCGTTATGAGACGCGACAAGGAGATTCGTGACGGCGAAGAGGTCCTGGGCAAGGGTGTCGGTGTCCTCTGCTCCCACGTCCTTACCGAGAACCACGAGTTTGACGCCATTGATTGCAAATAGGTGCTCGATGAGCTCACAGCCGATTCTAGCAAGTCGGTCGCGGTGCATGACGGCAACTTCCTTGACCAAGCCTCGGTAGATTTGTTCCAATAGCCTTTTGAGGGAGCGCCTGTGGAAGTTGACCCCTGATCCGATGTCGCTGTAGACCTCGGCGTCTGGGTATGCTGCAAGGCAGTCGATCCGCTGCCGCTCGAGGTCGCCTCGTTGTTTGGCGCTGCTGACTCGTATGTAGATCGCGACCTCTTTCTACCCGGGCTGGCTGAAGATCCCTGAGACACTGTCGATGTTGTAGAGGCGCTTTCCTCCGGGTGTTCGGATACCGGTGACTTTCCCTTGGTCGTACCATCCTCGAAGAGTCCCTGGTGAGATCCCATATGTTAGCTTGAAGTAGTTTGCACCTTTAAACATTTTAGACTGAAGTATTATGAGTCGAGTCGCTTGCTTTTATAGGTATTTTGAGATTATAGAAAACTGTGAAATTTCTACTTTTCCGAGAAAGTCAGTATATATTTTTCAAACCACCCAAGACGCCGTTCGCGTGATTGGATTCTATTGGATATTGATTTGTTCGGGAACAAAATAATATTAGATGTAATAATTAAAAGATTCATCGAACAGGGCTGAGTATTGAGACTTGGGGATTTCATGTATAGGATGTGAAGAGTAGTTTAGTCGATGCTAGTTCCAAGTCTCGACCAATTGTCGATCACCGATTGAAATGTGAAAGACGGGGTCTTAGTTGACAATTTTCCATTGGTTGACGACCCCGGTTGAAATTATAAAAAAATGTGAAAATTCGTTTTTTCGAGTAAGTCAGTTCAATAACGCCATTACCAATAAATACATCATTCACGTGACCGGATTTTATTGGATATTAATTTGTTCGGGAACAAACTGATATTAAATGTAGCTTTCACGAAAAATTCCGAAAATAGTTCAACGGTTCAGACCCTGATTTACCGTCGTTTGCTTCAGCCTGTATCGAAATGTCGGCAAGTGTACTGAGCAGAGCGACTCTTTTGGAGCTGGACGTCCACAGGGGCAGTGTCCATCGGGGTGAAACTGCCGCACATGTGTGTCGAGAGTCTCTTGACTAACACAAGCTGCATCGCAGTTGGGGCAGGTGTATGCAATCTCGTGGTAGTGTCTATGGCGATCAAGGGCGTCCTTAATCTTGAACGCGGCAGCACAATTACCATCGTCTAAAACCCAGTCGCACGTGAATGGGCGATAGTCTGTATGCATGTACATGTGTCGGGTAAGTTTTGACGACGTTGTAAACACCCTGCCACACGGATCCACGTCTGTGCTCCCCGTGGGGACCCACATGCAAAACTCGAGACCGTCGCCAGTGTGTAGGCGCATGTGTGCGGTTAGGCTATCCTTGCGACCATATGACGCCAGACACGGGCCATCCTTTGAAACATACTTGCACGCATGAGGTCTATCGCTGGTATGCACACACATGTGTTTTTTAAGAGCACCCGGCTGGTTGAACGACGACCCACACTGTTCGGCATCCGGATCGTCTGGGGGGAGTCCATGTACATATGAAGGACTTGTTGATTGCATGCACACCTTGTATATGTGAAGATAGGTTGTTGCTCGTTTTGAACAAAGCCCCACACTGTTCACATATAAAGGGTCTGGTGGTTCCGTGGACACTCTGCATGTGTGTTTCTAAGTGACTGGTTTGACGGAACGCATATTTGCAGACACTGCATACATAGGGTCTTTCGTTAGTATGAGTGCGCAAGTGTACACTTAATGCAGTAGGGGTACCAAACACAGAGGTGCACGTGTCGTGTGTACACTTGTAGTTCTTAACCTGCGTATGTACAACTTCATGTGCCTTGAGTGCGTCTAATCGCGAGAAACTGGCCGGACAGTCTGCCCACTTGCAACCGTATGGTTTCTCGCCAGTGTGGCCACGAATGTGCCGTCGCAGTGCAACATTATTGAGCCAAGTGTGCGTCTTGGTGCACTCGCGCCAGATGCACACCTTTGCCAGTTTGTGGGTAGTGTTGACGTGTGCAACTAGGTCTGCATTGCTATCAAAGTGCTCTGCGCACTCACCCCATGCACAGTCTAGTACGGGGGGTGCAGTTTTGACGCGGAGTTTAGATTGTACTGGCATGTTTGTCAATAGTGTAGAAATGAATTGCAAAGTACACAATGCGCCACTATTTATACAGATTGATTTCAAAATGCAATGGGCGATCGATCGATCAATCTTGTCTGATGAACCGTTAAGGGTTTCGACGGTTTACGTAAAACGAAACATCATGTTTGAGGATGACCTGCACGTGCTCTTGGACACCCCACCCGGCAACGATACATGTGCACCACGCGGCCCAGTGTACGAGATCATCACTGACTGGATCGAACGCGAAATGTGCGACCCCAGCTGGTTCGAGACGGCATTGCATGCACACTTTTACTCAAGGGACAAGTCGTGCCAACAATCGTTGCTGGACAACAAGAACAAGAACATACACCACCATCTCGGCCGCGTTGTCGGAACGCCCCCCGACCCTGTGAACTTGCGCGCGTTCCTGGCGCTTTCAGTTCCGTACGTAGACCATGTGCACGGTAAGCTGTTTGACGAGATTCTGCGATACTACGAGCAGCAGTTTGAATCTGTGGGCAACATACTGGATCGAGTACCAAATACACATCAGTACGAGGAACTCATCCGATACGGAATAGTAGGTTTGGCCGCCGATCGCTCACGACAACTGACCGGTAGGCTCCACTGGTACCGCGTGTGGGCGGCTAAGCGGATCGAGAAGACCTTGCTAGAATTGCTCTGCCGCGTGCGCGGCATCCGTACACTTCAGAGAGGGAACCACATTCCACGCAACGACAAACATTATCATCGATTGAATGTGGTTAAATGCGAGCTTCAGATGGTCTACTATTTAATACGATACTATGAATGTGAGCTGAGTCTGGTGGAACCAATATCAGACATTGACCACGGGTGCTTCCACATATTTGCCGATGAAATTGCGAGCGATAGTCTAGAGTTGGAAACGAGTCTGAAAACTTGTCGAAACAAGAATGGAAACGTCTGTGCATTTGATCGCTCTGCGTTTTCGCGCGCATATTTTTTTTGTGTTCTGATTTTCAAATGATTTCGGCCAGAAAAGTGCGCCCCACCCCCCAGCCCGACTCCGTGCATCTCGAGGCCAGGTCAAAGTGCAAAGTACAAAGTACAAAGTACAAGGTTCAAGTCCAAAGTACAAGGTTCAAGTCCAAAGTACAAGGTTCAAAGTTCAAAAGTTCAAAAGTTCAAAGTTCAGAGTACGAGGTTCAAGTTCAAAAGTTCAAAGTTTGGGCTCGAGCAGCTTGCCAGGACCTCCCTCCCCGACTAGGCTTGTTCCCAGGTGTAACAATGTGCACAGCTGTGCACATGTCATCCCAGTAGTGGTGGCTTGCCGTGGGGGGCTCCGCCAGACTCCAAAGTATCCCATCAGGGGGTTCAAGCTGTGCGCTTGAAGGACAAGGGTCAAAGTGCAAAGTGCAAAGTTCAAAGTACAAAGTGCAAAGTTCAAAGTACAAAGTTCAAAGTACAAAGTGCGTAGTACAAGGTACAACGTTCAAAGTGCAAAGGTCAAAGTGCAAAGGTCAAAGTGCAAAGTTCAAAGTGCAAAGGTCAAAGTTTATTGTGCACACACTGGTGACCCAAACAGGTCCAACAGGTCCTTCGACATGGTCAGCCCGCAGTGGTGTCTCACGACGTCAACCAGCGGCACGGTAGCCACACCACCCCGAGTCGCCCCCCCGGGCAGGTCTCCGAGATAGAGCTGCAGCTTCGCCACGTCTACCACGGCCGAGGGGTCAACGCTAGAATAGTCCAGTCGACTGATGAACGCGTCCATCATCTCAAGGTGGAGTTTGGGTATATCCATGGGGTAATGTGCTGTGCACATGCGCGTCGTCAGTCCCAGCAGCCACACCGCGTCGATTCCGACGAGCGGTACACGGCCGCATATATAACACTTGTCCTCTACTAGGGCCCGCGCGTACTGCACCCACGTCGCATACCCCGGCGGCAGAGGCACGTTTGGGGGGATGCCGAACGCCTCGCGATACTTGTAGACATAGCCTTCGGCCGCAAACACGGGCGCATCCGGCAGAAGCAGAGCTATGGGCTGCAGCCGAGACCTCATAACCAGTGCCTCGAGCGCCACCTCGGGCAGGTCAAACGGCTCGCCTGTCGGTGACTTTAGCTCATGGTAGGGCGTCCATGACCAGATTCTCTTGACGATACCGCCCAGCACGTCCAGCAGGGACTCGAGCTCCGACTTGAGCTGCATGTAGTGCGCCACGTGAATGCTCGTGTAGCCGTGAGTCTGGAAAACTGGTACGGCGTGGCGGGCATCTCGGCCTATAAGGCATATCACGGCCTCTACGACCTGGGTGGGAAAGGGGATATAGAGCGCCTCGTGGCCCTTCTGCACAAGCTGGCTGTAGAGCACGGGCGAGCTCAGGGCCACAACGCTGTCAGCACTAAACTTGCCAGTGGAACAATGCACGGTGATTTGCATATTGAACACGTTGTATATGTACAATGTGTGGAACTGAATACATTTATAAAAATCATATACATATATATACATATATACATATATGATATTTTTCACGGGCCCTCACAGTTTGTGTACTTTACCTGCTTCGCGGGATCACACAGCTTGTGGACGCCCCCGCCGAGCTTGCAGTTTGTAAACTCGAACGTGGCCACGCCGTTGCACGGCCCCTGGTAAGCGCCCCCGTAAATTAGATTGGCGCCCTTGAGCTCGCAGTTTGTCGCCTTGTACGATTGCGGCTCCACGCCCACCCGAAAAGTCTGGTAGTTGTCAAACATGTGCGTGTCCACAAGGTTTATCGTCCCCTCGAACGAGTTGCCCGCCTGGATGCTCTTGTCGTTGGCCTTGGTCATTGAACACTTGATGAGGTTTAACGTGCCATTCTTTGCGTTCTCACGGAAGGAGCACGCGTCCTCACCGACATCGAGCCACGTCACGTTCTCCAGGGTCCACGTATCGTTCTTTGACGCCGTGTCGCTGACGAACCAGATGCCGTCCAGCCCGTTGCTCGACAGGATCACGTTTTTTATCGTGCCCCCAGGGTACAGCTTGAAGTACGGCTTCTGATCCTCCTTCTGGCTGCCGTCGCCCATGGAGCTGTCCGGCACAAACGTCTGGCATTTTCCATCGTACGTCTGGCCACTTTCCACGACAATCGTGTCACTAATATTGACAGTGCCGCTGCTGGTGCACAGTTTGACGGACGGGCTGACGCCAATGTGCTGTGTGCCGCCGCCCCCCGTGCCACTATCGTCGCCGCTGCTGCCGCCCTCCGCACTATCGTCGCCGCTGCTGCCGCCCTCCGCACTATCGTCGCCGCTGCTGCCCACCACGCTCGCGTTGACTACGGTGCCACCCACCGCGTTGACTACAGTGTCGCCCCCAGTCGTACTCTCGTCTGTCGGCTTTCGGTTGTAGAGAATTACGCCGACCACAATGCCCACCACGACCAGCAGTACGATCGCGAACACAACAAGAATGAGCGCCATTTATATATTTTTATATATAAATAAATAAACAAAATTCCTAGTTGCCAATGTACATTGCCACTGGCATCTTGTACATTTTAGCAATCGATTTATCAATGTCGACTGCCAAATCCATGTCCGGCAGCAGATCATAAAATGTGATTGTTCGCGGTAGTCTCCCTGGTATTTCCCCAATGTTGCTCACGTAGGTCACAACAACATTACCCAGCGCAGCAAGGTTCGTCACACTTTCAGGGTGAAATGTTTCCAGCACCTCTATGCTCTCGGGCAGTGTGATTTGAACGTTTTCATCGTTCCACAGATACAGCACCCTGAGTGCTTTAAATCGTGGCAGTAGGTGCAGTGAGCTCACGTGCGCCTGGCGCAGATTCAGCACGGCAATGGTGTCTTTGGCCGGCAGCAGCCACGCCAGGTCTATTTTGGACGAATACTCCACAACCACGGGCTTCTTCTTCACGGCCCGTATCAGCGCTCGCCTGTTCATGTCTCCACCCATGATAAAGTCGCTGGATTTCTTGTACTTGCACTTGCGACCCTGACACGTGCTTACGGTGTACACGGTCATGGCCGACCCCTCATTACAATGATTGGCCCCCACCATGTCGTATTGCGAGGAATTAGAAAAGGTTTTCGGTAGCACTCGCTCCTTCTTCAGGTGAAAGATGCGTCTGCCCTCAGAATAAAGCATTCGTTTCATTTCATAGAAATCAGTCTTATGGATGAGACCTACGCCGCCACCAATGTAAATTTTGACGAGGTCCATGTCCCGAGTGTCTGGCGTGCATCCGTGGTACAGTTCTTTCCCCTGATGTACAAAGAACTCTTCGGCGGGAAAGCAAAAGACATGGCCCGTTTCCGCAACAATGACCAATTTGCTGGGATCGTTCACATCCTCGTCTTCCTCTAGGGTCGCAAAGTCCTGGCACGTCGTAAGCACGCTTTCATCGAATGCTTTACGTTTCATTTTTTGTTTTTTGGTGTTTCAAGAAAAAAAAAACACCCTTTCATCGTTTGGCGGGATTTGTCTGTTTGTCCATTGCCAGACTCGGCGTGCGTTTCAACAAGGGACCAATCTACAAAAATCAATGGCTAACAGTCGCACGCAGCGCCACTCTCCACCGTCCCACCAGCTGAGCTTGCGGCAACCACAGAGGCCACGGACCCGCCAGACGAGCTCGCGGCAACCACAGAGCCCACAGACCCGCCCACAGACCCGCCAGACGGGCTTGCTGGGACTGCCGCACCACCGACTGGACTTGCGAGACTCGCATCGTCTTTTCGGGTGTAGACAACAATGCCGACAACGATGCCTGTGGCGACAAGGGTAAAGATTGTGAGATTTTTTTTATTATAAAAACGTTGCGAATGTTGCGATGCAACGTATGGGATCACCCCCAACCCCACGGCCACCGTCGGCAAACTAACAACTAAACACCAACAACTAAACACTAAAACTAAACACTAGCTAGATCTGCACTTTACCAGTGCTGGTCAGAATAAATGTCACTTTGCGCTCCTTCTTCTTGCAGCGCTCACACATGATTTCACCGATGGCCGTCGTTGGTCGCTGGCAAATGCTCTTGCGAATGTATCGCCGGCAGACGGGCTCGCGTAGCGCACACTCGGCGGACAGGACGACCGCGTCCTCGGGTAGCTCGACAAAGTCCCCGAACGACATGGCGGCCAGGTCGGCGTCAATCGGCACACCGCCCATGTCTGTGATGTTCCCAAAGGGAAAACCAGTGAGTCTCCGTGGTCCTTTACGTTTGCCATGTGCTTGTTGGCGACCGGATAGTCCACGTACTGGA
This sequence comes from Sphaeroforma sirkka, assembly GCA_001586965.3. Taxonomy (NCBI): domain Eukaryota; class Ichthyosporea; order Ichthyophonida; genus Sphaeroforma; species Sphaeroforma sirkka. Next base: position 15,524 of record LUCW03001898.1, on the reverse strand, counting down.
TGAAGGGGCCACTGGTATCCGGGAGCGGCACCGTCAGCATGTTGCGAATTATCTGCGCGATGGCGCGATAGTTCGTCTTGATGCGGTCCGTGTTGACGCGGACGATAAGGTGGGGGCGCCCCGAGTTGGTCCCAAAGGCGAGGACGTGGAGACGCGCGAGCTCGCAGAGCTCCTCGTACCCCCTGTGGCCACCTCGTTCGTCCGCACAGGCAAAGACCACTCTCTCGCCGGTGTCGACCGACAGGTCAGGGAAGGCGACCTTGGGCTTACCGGTGCTGTTCAGGACCCCATCAACGCAGCCAACTCCACCGAGGGTGACGTGTCTCTGGAACGGGACCTTGGTGGTGTTGCGGATAATGAGGTCCAGGATGAACTCGTCGGACCAGTCGATACCAGGCTGACACACCTCACAGTACAGTGTCGATGAGCGGTCGCTGCACTTTACACAGACGAGATTCTTCTCGAGGGCCACGTCAAGCGGCATGCAGTCCACACATTGTGATTTTTGACGGCTATGTTCACAGATCTGCGATCCTCGGCAGTCCACACATTGTGATTTTCTACGGCCATGTTCGCAGATCCCAGCCCCGTTGCACGGCACACAGTGTGACTTATGACGACCATGCCCACAGATCTGCGATCCTCGACAGTCCACGCAGGTCGACTTACGGCGGTCGTGTTCACAGATCTGCGATCCTCGGCAGTCCACACATTGTGATTTTATACGGCCATGTTCGCAGATCCCAGCTCCCTTACAGGGGACACAGTAATATTCGTGACGACCATGATGGCATTGCTTGCGAGCCTTAGGCATGATTGTTTTGAAAGTGATTAGTGTAAAAGTGAATAATGAATTGAAAGTATGTACAATTTTATACTTTTCGCCAGAGCGCAGATTTTGAAATTTTGTACTTTTTTTATTACATCTCTCTCTCTATCTACCACCCCATCGCTGGGACCTGCTAGCCCCCCTCTGGACCACGGCAAAGTTGGAGACGGCTCCCACCGGACAGGACATCGCAGCCTAGACCCCGGGGCACCCTCTCCCTCTACTAGAGCCTCGCATGGCCATGCAGCAGACCTGCTCCCGGGCGTGTCCTGACTACTTTGACAAATTTACAATATCTCTAACCTCTGCTCCCACTACAGAACAAAACTGGCGGGATCTGATTGTCAGAAATGTGAGAACAACAATGACAAGTATCATTTTTTTTATACTACAACATTTTATTATTATTATTATTCAGCAGTCGAGTGTTTTTCACACAAAGTCTCGGGGTACTAGCTGGCGACGTGTCCTGGTGTTTCGCGAAAACGGGACTCGTACAGTCGAAAACGGGATACGTGCTCTCGAACGATAGAACGGGGCAACATAGTACCGGCGATCCGAGCCTCTTTGCTGTATTAAAACAAGTTTCCACACCACACCCCCCAGGAGGCTGCGTCTGGGTAGCACCTCTACAAGCACGTTCTCGCTGAGAACCGAGTTCATCATGAACCTTTCTTCGCTGGTCATGTCCGCAGCCGCGAGACCGGTCCACTCTGCTCGGACTGTCGTAATGGGTGAAAACATGGGGTCATGGTCACTATCACTATCAAGCAGGTCATCCAGCTCTGCGGCTTCAACTCGACGCATGGCGTCCTTGGCCCTTTTCTCGGCATCTTGGCGCTCAACGACAAGGTGATGGGCTGCATGCCGAGACAGCTTCACGTACGTTTCAGTATCCTGCAGATACACTACCACCACGTCTTCGTCGCGAACAGAGCGGATAGTGGCAGACGCCTTGCCGATAAGCACGTGCTCGCCTAGAAGAGATCCACTGGGCGTGGCCAGCGTACACTTGTAAGAATCGCCGTGGAGCAGCGACTCGTAGTCGGCGGCCAGCGTGATGGTCGGCAGCTGGGCGATCTGGGCCTGGCACAGGTGGCCTTTGAGGGCAACAATGTTGAGCTCCAGCTTGCACGCCGTGCATGTCCGGCGACAGGTTTCAAGCACCTCCCACATGCCGCGATTCATAGTCATGACGTAGCTGGTGTTGCGGCACTGACAACACGGGTTGTCCCTCGTCTTGGTCACACAGGCAATGCACAGCGTGGCGCCGCAGCAGGACGACTGCTTGGCACCCAGATTCATGGTGGTGCAGATGACACAGGTAAAATTCGATTCCAGGATGGCCTCCATGTTGTTGCCAAATGTAGTTGTTGCTGGTTGTTGGTTGTTGGTTGTTGAGAAGATTGTGAATGAGAGTGTACACTGCTTGTGTGTTTTATACCCCAATTTGCCCCACCCCCACCCCCCAATATGGGGTACAATGATCCAGCGCCGATCCATGGGGGGTGCTATAGGTGCCATTGACAATTATTATTATTCACATTCACACTCCTCCTCACCGCCAACGACCGTGCCACCAACCACTGTGCCACCAGCCGTACTTTGAACTGCCGGAACGTCGTCCGATTTTCCGGTATAGACAATCACAACAATAATGACCGCAATCACAGCGATCAAAAAGACTATCCCGAGTATCAGAAATACAATTGTAGATGTCTCCATGTTTATTTATCTATTTATTCATGTACATACTTTTCCGTCTAAAATGCCGTTCCAGCAAGGTACGACCCAGGTCCAAAGTCTGGGACAGTGACCGCGGGCTCGCCGTGCGCCATGTGGGTAGTCTCCGAGTACTGCCGCGCCCGGTATCGCAGCACGTCTCGGCTCTTGTCCAGCTGCTCTATGCGCTCTACGCGCCACACGTAGCCCGGCGTCGGCTCGTGCAGCTTGCCCACGGCCTCCGGGGCCAGCTTGCAGAGATACATGCCCTTCTGCTCCGCAGTCCGCAGCGTCTTGGCGACCGGCCGGAAGCGCGGTGCCCGCACCTTGCCACCCCCAGCGGACTTCTTGGTCGGGGCGGCGGCTGTCGGCGGTGCGGCGTCGTACAGGCTAAACTGCAGAGCCGCCGCTGTAGCAATGGCGGGCCACACGACATCGCCGTACAGGTGCAGCAGAGAGTGCACGTGGACCTTGAACCGCTGACTCGCGTCGCACGTCTTGGACACCACCATGTAGTTTGCCGGGTTGGGCCCGGCGTCCACGCGGACCTCGGTGCCCCACATGACAACGGTCTTGCCAACCAGGGACGACGCCGGCATGCGGGAGACGTCCGTGCCCAGGCTGCACGGCGTATTCATGACCGTTTCCTGTTCGTGCGCACCGGTCAGAGTGGCGAGCCCGTCGTAGTCTACGGGATCACAGGTGTGGCCGCCACTGGTGAGCGGCGTGAGCTCCATCGTACAAGCACTGCAGACGTGGGACGCGGCCTTTAGCAGCCTCTTGGCCATGGGCGAGTTGAATATCGGGGCCTCGCCTTCGGCGCACCTTGTGCAGCACAGCACCTTGGTGGCGCAGCTGCGGCAGATGTTGGTCAGGCAGCAGTTTGAGTACCCGATGTCGGCGGTAACGGCGGCACACGTGTTACAGGTAAAGAGTTCTCGGAAGTTGTCCACAGAGATGGAAACGTCCGGTGCCACGAGCGCCTCGTCCAGGTCAAACGGCTGCGCACTCGGTAGCTCTTCCACTAGAGTGGCCACAGGAGAGATTTGGGGGGCGAGAGAAGTCATTGTCGCGAGATTCTCAGTGTTGTCAGTGTTGTAGTGTTGTTCTTGTTGCTGGTTGTCGTTGTGTGACCTGGCCATGGCGGGGCGCGGTGGCTTTATAGTGTGTTTTGCCTACGGCCAGCCCCAGACCATGGGGGGTTCACGAATCAGCGCTGCTTAGTCAGCCCCACACACCAATGACAACGGCCACCGCCACCATGACCAAGAGCGCTCCGACCACGACGACCAAGGTCGCTGTGTCGATATCCACATAATGAACGTTGGCGAGCAGGTGGTCTGCAAGTTGCAGCTTGCCATCCAGCCGATTGTTGACCAGCACATTGTGCATTTCCTTGTACCAGTCGCAGTACGGAGTTAGGCTCGCAGACTCGACGGCCACATGTACAAATTCCATAAACCCGGCCAGGTTCACAAACACGTTGCCATTCACCAGAAGCTTGCCGGTGCCAGGGCCAGCAGAGCGGCTCGCCGCGACCCGGGGTTCGATCTCAAAATCGGAGAGGCTAAAGTACGTGCCGTCCAGCGTGCTGTCGCCAATGGTGTGGATGTAGATCGTCACATCGTCGCCGGTCACAAACGGCACGAGTCCAAGCTCCCTCATTTTAATCTCGGCGCCACTGATCTTTGCACACAACTCGACCTTTTCACTGGCCCCTCAATTTTCAGTTTTCAAAATACACGTTTCAAAAAATGCGGGCCCAAAAACATGGCCCAAAAACTAGAGTTCAAAAATCAATTTTAAAATTCAAATTTTAAAATTCAAATTCCAGAAACATGGCCCAGAAACATGGCCCAGAAACATGGCCCAAAAAACTAGAGATAAAAAAATAATTCTCACGTCAAATTCGCCTAGCGCGCCGCAACCGGGGCTCCCCCCTGTCGATTCTTGACCTCCGTCTTCAGATCCGCAATGCGCGCCGTCTGTCGGTTCACCGCCTCCATCATCAGGCACAGCAGGTCGTTCCACTTAATGTCTACCACGTTGCCGTACAGATCCTTGTGAACAAGTTCTGGGCACACGAGATCCACCTCGTCCGCAATCAGTCCAAAAAACTCGAGATCCTCCTCCCGCTCCTCGATCGGTGTCGACGACACAAACCGCGTTCGCTCGGACGGCGGCGTTTCGTCGTCCACGCCCTCCACGGCCACTTCGGTGACATCCCCCGCCGCGCTCCTCACCTTGGTCGTATTCTTGTACTTGAAGAGTTTCGGTTTCAGAGTCAGCACACTTGCCACAATACTATCCATGTCGTCTTCAGCAATCTCCTCCCACGTCCTTCTTTGTAGCCAGCGACGAAGAACCGTATGAAATCTCACCCGTGCTCGGGTTGTAGTACACGGACGATGGCCCAGTCATATTTCGTGGTGCCGCAATGTGCAACCCCGGCTCATTAACTGCCGAGTCCGGCATAACCCTGCCTTTAATCATGATACTCCCGTCCACCGAGCCCAGGATCCCAGCACGGTGACCAATCATAATCGACCCCTTACCTATTCCGTCTCGGCCAGCCGCAAACCCAATTGCAATCGACCCCTCCCCAGAATTTTTCGTCGCCGTTTCATCACCTATACATACCGAATTTATCCCCGCATTGGTTCGACCGGCATTGTAGCCCACGGCCACACTTCCTTCCCCCTGGGATACCTTACCCGCATAAGCCCCGATCGCAACGCATTCAACACCTTGGTCTGTTTCCCCCGCCTGTTTTCCAATGGCAACAGAATTCTGACCTTGATTCGTCTTTCCTGCCTGTGGTCCCAGGGCCACAGCACCATCGCCCTGCGACGCCGCCCCGGCCTCGTTACCGATCGCCACAGCAACCTCGCCCTGGTTGCTCATACCCGCGGTCGTCCCTACGGCTACCGCAAGTGCACCCTGTGATGTTACACCAGCACCGCACCCTATTCTCACATCGGAACCCCCAACATCCCATTTCTCCCCCGTGTAGTACAGGTAATCCGATACACACGAGCCCGATGCCAATGCCGCCACGCCGCCATCTGGTCCAGTGGGTCCGGTGGGTCCAGTGGCTCCGACTTCCCCACCGCTCCCCGAGTCCCCAGCTGGGCCTTCCGGTCCCGAATTCCCTTTTAATCCCGTGGCTCCACTGTCCCCCTCGGGCCCCGTGGGACCGCGTTCACCGCGTTCCAATTGAATACCCGATGGCCCGGTCGGCCCCACGGGGCCCGATTCGCCCATTTCTCCGAGCACGGATCCGGCGTTGTGCAGCACGCCGTTTTCCAGTACAATCTGCAAATCACCAAAACTGTCCACATGTGTTTTGGTATCGATGCCATACCCGCGCAACCCATCGACACCATCTCCCCCCAGACAGTACGATTTCCCGCCCGTCGCTTAGTGTGATTATGGTATCACCAGTACAGTTTGTTACCACGCTTTGGACAAGTACCCCGTCAGAGCCCGCCGCCCCCCGCACATTGCACAGAGGTTGATCCGACCCCTTTGTAAACTTCATTGTCAAGTCCTCTTCGGGCGTTAATACCGCAGACGACACCAGGCGCCCTACACCACCATCCGCCCCTTTGCTGTTGCTGTCATCAGTGGGTCCTCGGATATTACCCAGAATACACGACTTGCCCTTCAGAACCACCGACAACAAGCCATCGCCATCAACCGAAGATGCGCTCGGGACAACTCCTTTACCACCACGCTCCGATGCAATACCGCTGTACTCTGAGCGTGATACTTCACCGGTGATATGGTTATACCGCATCACATGGTCTCTTACCCCCAAATCACCATTGCGAATGGGCTTAATATACATACCCGCGCTACGCGTGCTGGTGAGTGGTTCGTTCGTGGCCGACATGACAATGGTCTGTTCATGTTGATCATCCTCCCCGGCCGACGCGCCGATGGTAATGCAGTGGTCGCCTTGGGATTGATTGCCGCTGTAGCTTCCAATAGCCACGCTATCAATACCCTGACCGTACTGTCCAGAGTGGTACCCAATGGCTACTGAGTTTTCGGCTTGATCAAACTCTCCAGCACACGCTCCGAGTTTGATGCTGCTTGTCCCCACTGACCACCCCATTGCTTTCCGTCTTTTTTTTTTTTTTATAGGATTTTACGTTCAGATGTTTATTAAATGAATAAATAAATAAATAAAAATGTCCTGGTTTGGTTTGGTTTGGTTTGTTTCAGGAAATGTCTCGTCGGAGCTCTACGAGATCGCGCGCGTTACACTGCTGCATCGCCAGTAGATATGCCGTTAAATCGTTCCATTTGATATCAACCGCTGCACCTTCAGCGTCGGTATGAACCAGTGACGGTGCCGTCTCAAGTACGTCCTCCGCAATCAACCCACAGTACCGCACATCGACGGGTTTATGCACTTCATCGTCGTCCGCATAGTACGCACTTTCCTTGTACCTGAACATTTTGGGTCGCAATGTCGCTACACCGGCGAACACAGACTCCAGTTGTACACTGTCGACCGGTGTAATGTTACTCTTTGTTTTTGCAGACGATGTTCCGTAGGTTAATTCGCGGGAACTATAATGAGAATTAAAATAGAGTTTGTGACTATTGACAGCGTTTACCAGTGGTTTGATGTGGCACGCCATTCCAACGGACGGAGTAAGTTCCGTCCCACTGTTCCGTGCATCAATTACAATACATTTTTCGGGGCAGAAATTCATACCCGCTCGCACACCAATGGCGACGGACCCATTTTGGATATAGTTGTAGCCAGCCATGTACCCAATCGAATTTGTAAAGTCACCAGTGGTGTACCGACCCGAATCGCGGCCAATGGCCATACTTGTAGTCGTCATATCACTTTCACCCGCTCGCGCCCCAACCGCGGTTGAATCGGATCTCTGGCGCTGATACCCAGCCGATGGACCGACGGCTACGCAATAATATTCCTGGTCTATGACACCACAGTGATGTCCAATAGCAACACTGTCTGTCTGCTGTCGCTCACGACCACACTGCATTCCAATAGCAACAGAATTGCTTGCTTGGCTTGAATTGCCAGCATCGGGTCCAATAGCCACTGCATCGCTCCCCTGCGATGTCTGCCCCGCCTTTGCACCTATTGCTACACCGGCCGCACTCTGATTTTGCGCACCGGCGGCGTACAATTGCAACTCTCCACCCCCAGGAACCCAGCTGGTTCCGTTCCATCGCAGATAGTCGCCGTAGCAAGCGGTCGTGGAAGACGATGCATACGCCCCAGACGCATCCTTACCAGAAGAACCTGTGGGGCCTGTGGCACCTGTAGCTCCCACCCCAGCTGCAGCGCCTGCGGGACCCATCGGGCCAGTTTCACCGATTTCCCCGTTGCCCCGTGGGACCGTGGGCCCTGTTGGACCGGTTTCGCCAGATTCGGCAGATTCGCCAGTGGGCCCTGTGGGCCCCGTGGGCCCTGCTGCCCCCGGTAAACCCGTCGCCCCTTTGACATTTGGTACGGTCACGGTAAGCCCGTCCGAGTACTCGACGGTTATGGTACTTGCCGTTTGCGTAATGTTAACAACGTCAGGTCCTGCTCCCCACTCGAACCGGGTGCTCCTGGTATCGTAATAACGCTATTGTCCGTGTGCGTAAACACAAGCGAGTTTCCAGGAGAGTCTAGCTCCATGGATTCAATCCCCAACCCCGCGGGCCCCGTGGATCCCTTGATGTTGCCCGTTGTGGTTATCGTGCCGTCCGTGAGAGTGGTCCTCAGTCCACCGCTGGTGGTCAGTTCTAGTGACGATACACTGGGGCCCATGTCACCACAGCACCCCGTTGGCCCAACTAACCCCGGTGGCCCATGTGGAACTCCACCAGCGCGTCGTCAATCAGCGCTGTGGAACCATCGGCAAAATCCGCGACCAGTTTACCCGACTCGTTAACGTGCATGCCCGCAACATCCACACCGTTAGCCCCTTAGCCCCAAAGAGATCCGATGACGACAACTTCTGATGTCACGGGATTATAATATAGAGGTAAGTCTCCCGATCCGACACTGCTGGTACGTATGGGTCGAATGTACGTCGCATTTGTGATAGTGCTGTTCAGTTTGGTCGTTGATGCGTTGAGTACAATCGTGTTGGCGTGCTGTGCATCGATACCGGCGTTTGAACCAATGGCTACACTGTATGCACCCTGATCGGTGCTCCCCGCGTGATCACCAATGGCGATAGCATCGGTCCCTTGATTCGAGGTCCCGGCATATGCCCCAATCGCGATCGCCTCTATGGACTGACCTGAAGCACCCGCTTGGCGTCCGAACCGGACATTGGAAGTGCCAATAGTCCACGACATTTTATTTTTATGTATTTGTTAATACGTAAAAAAAAAAAAAAATTGTGCTGCTCTTCTACAACATCGACTCTAGCTCCTCAATCGCGGTTTGTTGCCGTTTTAATAGTTCCAGCATGTAGCATGTCAGATCATTCCACCGGATATCACACGGTGCATGGTCAAAATCTCGGAACACGATTTCGGGTACAACCCGCCCCGCCTCCTCGGCGATAAACCCCGTGTGCTGGACATTAGAGGTTACGTCATTTTTTGTACTGAAACGACGCTAGCTCAATTTCATGAGATTCTCGATAACTGGATCCAATACACCATCTTCTATATCGTGAATATCCCTCTTTGTTTCCGCCGCCGATGAACCATATGTAATCTCATGCGTCGTGGAATTATAGTATAGACTGCTAGGTCCCACCAGATTGCGCAGATAGTTCATGTGGACCGCCCCAGTCTCATACGCATCAGAGTCAAAACCCCCATCGTCCTCCGTACCATGTGAGCTAAGTATAATGCTCTCACGTGCTGTAGAATAGAATCCAGCCCCACCCCGATGCAAACACAGTAGTTACTTGCTGCATATCCACTCTGAGCCCCAATCGATACTACCCCCACCCCTTTGGACGGTGATGCCGCCGAGCATCAAAGTGCTACAGATTCGGATCAATTCCTGTTGCGCCGCATTATACCCTACGGCAACAATATTTTTTACTGGTCCTAGATCCTGGTTCCGACATGGTATCCTGGCCGACCGCAATACCAGCTCCATAATTCAGTGCATCTTGCCCCCCACTGCAACGGACAACGACGGCAAATTCTCGCGCCCGCATGACCCCGATGGTGACTGTATTATCTCCAGCAGGAATCGTGGGCCGCATTGTAACCTATAGCGACCGACGACGCACCAAGCCCGTTCGACCCCGCGTCTGTACCGATGGCAACGCTGTTGTTACCCTGCGCCGAACTCCCCGCATTGCACCCCAGTTTGACGACGGTTTCACCCATCGTGCTGCCGGCCACCCACTTCCCCGGTGCAAGCGGGTTACATACCATGTAGTCTGACACACATGACCCTACCGGCAGAATCGGCCCGTCGGCCCCGCGGTCATCCGTCGAGGCCTGTCGGGCCTGTGGCCCCAGCTCCCACACTTCCACCCGGGGTCCTTTCGGTCCGGTAGGTCCATCGGGGCCCTGGGCGCCAACGGGACCTTGCGGTCCTTGGGGCCTTGCGGGCCGATGGACCCCCGCCTGCGCCATCGGGTCCAGCGGCCCCAGTTGCCCCCCCGGCTTCTCCATCAGGGCCCTTGGGGCCCCGGAATGGCGCCAGGCTGATCGTCCGGCCGCTATCCAGATCAAAGGTGAGCCCATCGCCACCGGCCTGTCCGTCAACGTCCACTATACTTATACCGCGGGGCCCGTCTGCGCCTGTGGAACCGGCCAGGATCTTGGTCTGGTTGTCGGTCAACACAACCACCAGATTGTTGGACGTGTCGACAACGGCCGTGTCAATACCCAGGCCGGCGGGGCCCGTGGGGCCTTTAAAGCACATCCAGCACAATCTGATCAGAGTTGGTCAGTATGGCGACGAGGCGATCCTGGTCATCAAACATGAACGACGCAATGCCAGCCCCGTCAGGGACCAGTGGGGCCCCGCGGCGCCGCGGCCCCCGTGGGGCCCCGTGGCTGGGGCCCCAGGATGGACCTGCCATCCTCCAGGATAAGCGTGAGGTGGTCGGTGGCGGGATCGTGGACGAGATCTTCAATGCCGACACCCGGGTCCCCAGGACTGCCCAGGACGTCCGCGTTCGAGTTGTAGGTGATCTCGCCCGTCTCGGTGCTGTACCAGAGGAGGCGGTGCCCGGGGCTTCGCGGACGGGGCGTATAAAGGTCGAGTCGGCCTGCTGGCTGTCGAGAGGCTCACCGGACGCGTTGAGGACGATGGTGTTGCCGTGCTGGTCGGCGAGCCCGGCCGATGCTCCGATGGCTATACTGTTGCGACCTTGGTTGAATGCCCCTGCGTGATCGCCAATCGCCACGGCATACGACCCCTGGTTTTCGGCCCCGGCATGGGTGCCCAGGGCGGTGGTCATCTTCCCTGGTTGCGCGTGCCGGCATGGCGTCAATTCAGGTACCCGCCTGGCTGTTGAGTCTCCACGACATGGCGAAGAGAGAGAGAGAGAGGTGGCGGGAATATGTGTAGGTGAGCGTGTTTTATTATACATACATATATAGATTTTACCAGTTTTCAAATTCCACGTTTCAAAAAAAAATGCAGGCCCAGAACCTAGATTTCAAAAAATCGATTTTCAAAAATCAAGTTTCAAAAATCAAGTTTCAAAATCAAGTTTCAAAATTCAAGTTTCAAAATTTAATTTTCAAAATTCACACTACAAAACCCTGGTCCAAAAAAAAAAAACTCATGCTCGTTTGACCCTCTTCCGTGCAGGCGCCATCATTGCGAGCTCAATCAGCTGCGTCTGTGAGCAGCGAGCTTCTCACTGAGGTCGAGGCGGGCCAGCTCGGCAGCCTTACGTCCATCTTCGGCGGCCTTGAGGGGCCAGCTCGGCAGCCGCGAGCCTCCTCGGCAGCCTTACGTCCATCTTCGGCGATCCTGAGGCCGTGCGGGTTTTTCGTTTTCTCGCACAGCCGCCTGCGCCAGCTGGCTGGCGCACCTTGCCTCCATGGCCCTCGCATCCTCCTGCACCTTGCTGTTGGCGATGGCGTCTTGCTTCACGCGTTCGAGCTCACAAGCCAGTCTCTTCTCTTCCACCATCCCACTGTTTCGAGACCTGGGTGCATGCGCCTACAACCTCATCCAGGAAAGACTTGGCCATCGACGCCGGCACTGAGACCTCCCGCTGCTTGTTCATCGGAAGCGCGTTGTCGCCAGTGACTACTCACGAGGGTCGAAACAGCCCTCTCGGCTGCACTGACCAAGTGGGGGAGCGATATACACGGCAAACTTGAGGTCCGCGTTCTTGAACGTCAGATTGTGCTCCCCATTCGACGGCGGATGTCGTTGGACTTTCCGTATTTGTAGACGTCGTCGTCGTCCGCACGATCCGAAGGGGTGGGCTCACAGTGGTGTTTGACGTCTCGCACCTTGCCGATGTAGATCATGTAGATTCCACTCTCGATGGTCGAGATCCCTCTGGCCTCCAGGGACATCTGCAGCATTGGCTTCGTTATATCCCGGATCTTCTCGATGTCACTGGTGGAGTACGCAGCAATGATGTTCATGGTCCACTGCACGTACGTGGTCTGGCGGCCACGTTTGGAGGACATGAGGTACATCATCAAGCCTATCGTGTCGAGGTAGATGGTCCAGGTCTTATTGATATTGATTTTCACCCGGTGTTCGTTTGGGATCGTGGTGTAGAGACATTCTGGGTATTTGCAGCACCCACCAAAGTTGCAATTCCCTTGGCACTGAAGAACGTTCCCGCCACTGTCCGATCGCCGACAACGTGGATAGAAGAAAGCCCCATGTCACCATTGGCCTCTGTGTCAATATGTGCTGGACATATATTGACAGTACGCCATTCATCGGGGGTAGTGGGGGTTGTCATTGTGTAATGTTTACATACACTTATTAACACTTATAAGTCCAAATGTGATTTCGACTTTTTCACCCTTCATTCTATTTGAAACAGAATGGAAAAAGTTTCATGCAGTAAGGGGTTATTGATTTGCAGTAACCCCTTACTGATTTACAATAAGGGGTTATTGATTTGCAGTAACCCCTTACTGATTGCAATAAGGGTTATTGATTTGCAGTAACCCCTTACTGATTACAATAAGGGGTTATTGATTTGCAGTAACCCCTTGCAGTAGAGGTTATTGATTTGCAGTAAGGGGTTATTGATTTGCAGTAACCCCTTACTGATTACAGTTCGGTGAGTTCTTGGTCACCTCGAGGGTTCTAAAACTAGGGCCGCAAGCACTACAAGTACAAGTAGGCATAGTCCCACAGAAACGCGCCTGTGAGACTTGTGGGGCCTGTCGTGTCGCACAGCCGGCACCCTCTCGGCACGGTACGCTCGGGTAGCCCGCTGCCGGCACACGGCCGCCGAGCACTTTGGCTTTGCTGTGCCCGCCGCCGACGACGTCGTCGTCGGCGTCGTCATCCCAGCTCCCCAGCCCCCAGAGCCCCCCAGGCCCCCCCGAGCGGCGAGTTCTTTGTCACCTCAGGTTCGCGATCCACACAATCGACGGCGACGTGTACGGCTTGTCCTTGTACCGGTACTGCCCCAGCTGGAACCGCGTGTACTTGTACTCGTCCAGCCACGCGTCCCGGAACACACCCTTCTTTTTTTAGGAGTTTAGGGTTTAAGGGTTTTTTAGGGTTTTAGGGTTAGGGTTTTTAGGGTTTTAGGGTTTAAGGGTTTAGGAGTTTAAAATTTAAAATTTAAAATTTAAAATTTAAAATTTAAAATTTAAAATTTAGGAATTTAAAATTTAAAATTTAAAATTTTTTAAAATTTAAAATTTTAAAAATTTAAAAATTTAAAATTTAAAATTTAAAATTTAAAATTTAAAATTTAAAAATTTAAAATTTAAAATTTAAAATTTAAAATTTAAAATTTAAAATTAAAATTTAAAATTTAAAATTTAAAATTTAAAATTTAAAATTTAAAATTTAAAATTTAAAATTTAAAATTTAAAATTTAAAATTTAAAATTTAAAATTTAAAATTTAAAATTTAAAATTTAAAATTTAAAATTTAAAATTTAAAATTTAAAATTTAAAATTTAAATTTAAAATTTAAAATTTAAAATTTAAAATTTAAAATTTAAAATTTAAAATTTAAAATTTAAAATTTAAAATTTAAAATTTAAAATTTAAAATTTAAAATTAAAATTTAAAATTTAAAATTTAAAATTTAAAATTTAAAATTTAAAATTTAAAATTTAAAATTAAAATTTAAAATTAAAATTTAAAATTTAAAATTTAAAATTTTTAAAATTTAAAATTTAAAATTTAAAATTTAAAATTTAAAATTTAAAATTTAAAATTTAAAATTTAAAATTTAAAATTTAAAATTTAAAATTTTAAAATTTAAAATTTAAAATTTAAAATTTAAAATTTAAAATTTAAAATTTAAAATTTAAAATTTAAAATTTAAAATTTAAAATTTAAAATTTAAAATTTAAAATTTAAAAAATTTAAAATTTAAAATTTAAATTTAAAATTTAAAATTTAAAATTTAAAATTTAAAATTTAAAATTTAAAATTTAAAATTTAAAATTTAAAATTTAAAATTTAAAATTTAAAATTTAAAATTTAAAATTTAAAATTTAAAATTTAAAATTTAAAATTTAAAATTTAAAATTTAAAATTTAAAATTTAAAATTTAAAATTTAAAAAAATTTAAAATTTAAAATTTAAAATTTAAAATTTAAAATTTAAAATTTAAAATTTAAAATTTAAAATTTAAAATTTAAAATTTAAAATTTAAAATTTAAAATTTAAAATTTAAAATTTAAAATTTAAAATTTAAAATTTAAAATTTAAAATTTAAAATTTAAAATTTAAAATTTAAAATTTAAAATTTAAAATTTAAAATTTAAAATTTAAAATTTAAAATTTAAAATTTAAAATTTAAAATTTAAAATTTAAAATTTAAAATTTAAAATTTAAAATTTAAAATTTAAAATTTAAAATTTAAAATTTAAAATTTAAAATTTAAAATTTAAAATTTAAAATTTAAAATTTAAAATTTAAAATTTAAAATTTAAAATTTAAAATTTAAAATTTAAAATTTAAAATTTAAAATTTAAAATTTAAAATTTAAAATTTAAAATTTAAAATTTAAAATTTAAAATTTAAAATTTAAAATTTAAAATTTAAAATTAAAATTTAAAATTTAAAATTTAAAATTTAAAATTTAAAATTTAAAATTTAAAATTTAAAATTTAAAATTTAAAATTTAAAATTTAAAATTTAAAATTTAAAATTTAAAATTTAAAATTTAAAATTTAAAATTTAAAATTTAAAATTTAAAATTTAAAATTTAAAATTTAAAATTTAAAATTTAAAATTTAAAAATTTAAAATTTAAAATTTAAAATTTAAAATTTAAAATTTAAAATTTAAAATTTAAAATTTAAAATTTAAAATTTAAATTTAAAATTTAAAATTTAAAATTTAAAATTTAAAATTTAAAATTTAAAATTTAAAATTTAAAATTTAAAATTTAAAATTTAAAATTTAAAATTTAAAATTTTTAAAATTTAAAATTTAAAATTTAAAATTTAAAATTTAAAATTTAAAATTTAAAATTTAAAATTTAAAATTTAAAATTTAAAATTTAAAATTTAAAATTTAAAATTTAAAATTTAAAATTTAAAATTTAAAATTTAAAATTTAAAATTTAAAATTTAAAATTTAAAATTTAAAATTTAAATTTAAAATTTAAAATTTAAAATTTAATTTAAAATTTAAAATTTAAAATTTAAAATTTAAAATTTAAAATTTAAAATTTAAAATTTAAAATTTAAAATTTAAAATTTAAAATTTAAAATTTAAAATTTAATTTAAAATTTAAATTTAAAATTTAAAATTTAAAATTTAAAATTTAAAATTTAAAATTTAAAATTTAAAATTTAAAATTTAAAATTTAAAATTTAAAATTTAAAGTTTAA
>LUCW03001897.1:0-26054 GCA_001586965.3 Sphaeroforma sirkka | reverse complement strand
TTTAAATTTTAAACTTTAAATCTTTAAATTTTAAATTTTAAATTTTAACTTTTAACTTTAAATTTTAAAATTTTAAATTTTAAACTTTAAATTTTAAATTTTAAATTTTAAATTTTAAATTTTAAATTTTAAATTTTAAATTTTAAATTTTAAATTTTAAATTTTAAATTTTAAATTTTAAATTTTAAATTTTTAAATTTTAAATTTTAAATTTTAAATTTTAAATTTTAAATTTTAAATTTTAAATTTTAAATTTTAAATTTTAAATTTTAAATTTTAAATTTTAAATTTTAAATTTTAAATTTTAAATTTTAAATTTTAAATTTTAAATTTTAAATTTTAAATTTTAAATTTTAAATTTTAAATTTTAAATTTTAAATTTTAAATTTTAAATTTTAAATTTTAAATTTTAAATTTTAAATTTTAAATTTTAAATTTTAAATTTTAAATTTTAAATTTTAAATTTTAAATTTTAAATTTTAAATTTTAAATTTAAATTTTAAATTTTAAATTTTAAATTTTAAATTTTAAATTTTAAATTTTAAATTTTAAATTTTAAATTTTAAATTTTAAATTTTAAATTTTAAATTTTAAATTTTAAATTTTAAATTTTAAATTTTAAATTTTAAATTTTAAATTTTAAATTTTAAATTTTAAATTTTAAATTTTAAATTTTAAATTTTAAATTTTAAATTTTAAATTTTAAATTTTAAATTTTAAATTTTAAATTTTAAATTTTAAATTTTAAATTTTAAATTTTAAATTTTAAATTTTAAATTTTAAATTTTAAATTTTAAATTTTAAATTTTAAATTTTAAATTTTAAATTTTAAATTTTAAATTTTAAATTTTAAATTTTAAATTTTAAATTTTAAATTTTAAATTTTAAATTTTAAATTTTAAATTTTAAATTTTAAATTTTAAATTTTAAATTTTAAATTTTAAATTTTAAATTTAAATTTTAAATTTTAAATTTTAAATTTTAAATTTAAATTTTAAATTTTAAATTTTAAATTTTAAATTTTAAATTTTAAATTTTAAATTTTAAATTTTAAATTTTAAATTTTAAATTTTAAATTTTAAATTTTAAATTTTAAATTTTAAATTTTAAATTTTAAATTTTAAATTTTAAATTTTAAATTTTAAATTTTAAATTTTAAATTTTAAATTTTAAATTTTAAATTTTAAATTTTAAATTTTAAATTTTAAATTTTAAATTTTAAATTTTAAATTTTAAATTTTAAATTTTAAATTTTAAATTTTAAATTTTAAAATTTTAAATTTTAAATTTTAAATTTTAAATTTTAAATTTTAAATTTTAAATTTTAAATTTTAAATTTTAAATTTTAAATTTTAAATTTTAAATTTTAAATTTTAAATTTTAAATTTTAAATTTTAAATTTTAAATTTTAAATTTTAAATTTTAAATTTTAAATTTTAAATTTTAAATTTTAAATTTTAAATTTTAAATTTTAAATTTTAAATTTTAAATTTTAAATTTTAAATTTAAATTTTAAATTTTAAATTTTAAATTTTAAATTTTAAATTTTAAATTTTAAATTTTAAATTTTAAATTTTAAATTTTAAATTTTAAATTTTAAATTTTAAATTTTAAATTTTAAATTTTAAATTTTAAATTTTAAATTTTAAATTTTAAATTTTAAATTTTAAATTTTAAATTTAAATTTTAAATTTTAAATTTTAAATTTTAAATTTTAAATTTTAAATTTTAAATTTTAAATTTTAAATTTTAAATTTTAAATTTTAAATTTTAAATTTTAAATTTTAAATTTTAAATTTTAAATTTTAAATTTTAAATTTTAAATTTTAAATTTTAAATTTTAAATTTTAAATTTTAAATTTTAAATTTTAAATTTTAAATTTTAAATTTTAAATTTTAAATTTTAAATTTTAAATTTTAAATTTTAAATTTTAAATTTTAAATTTTAAATTTTAAATTTTAAATTTTAAATTTTAAATTTTAAATTTTAAATTTTAAATTTTAAATTTTAAATTTTAAATTTTAAATTTTAAATTTTAAATTTTAAATTTTAAATTTTAAATTTTAAATTTTAAATTTTAAATTTTAAATTTTAAATTTTAAATTTTAAATTTTAAATTTTAAATTTTAAATTTTAAATTTTAAATTTTAAATTTTAAATTTTAAATTTTAAATTTTAAATTTTAAATTTTAAATTTTAAATTTTAAATTTTAAATTTTAAATTTTTAAATTTTAAATTTTAAATTTTAAATTTTAAATTTTAAATTTTAAATTTTAAATTTTAAATTTAAATTTTAAATTTTAAATTTTAAATTTTAAATTTTAAATTTTAAATTTAAATTTTAAATTTTAAATTTTAAATTTAAATTTTAAATTTTAAATTTTAAATTTTAAATTTAAATCTTAAATTTTTTAAATTTTAAATTTTAAATTTTAAATTTTAAATTTTAAATTTTAAATTTTAAATTTTAAATTTTAAATTTTAAATTTTAAATTTTAAATTTTAAATTTTAAATTTTAAATTTTAAATTTTAAATTTAAATTTTAAATTTTTAAATTTTAAATTTTAAATTTTAAATTTTAAATTTTAAATTTTAAATTTTAAATTTTAAATTTTAAATTTTAAATTTTAAATTTTAAATTTTAAATTTTAAATTTTAAATTTTAAATTTTTTAAATTTTAAATTTTAAATTTTAAATTTAAATTTTAAATTTAAATTTAAATTAAATTTTAAAATTTAAATTTTAAATTTTAAATTTTAAATTTTAAATTTTAAATTTTAAATTTTAAATTTTAAATTTTAAATTTTAAATTTTAAATTTTAAATTTTAAATTTTAAATTTTAAATTTTAAATTTTAAATTTTAAATTTTAAATTTTAAATTTTAAATTTAAATTTTAAATTTTAAATTTTAAATTTTAAATTTTAAATTTTAAATTTTAAATTTTAAATTTTAAATTTTAAATTTTAAATTTTAAATTTTAAATTTTAATTTTTTTAAATTTTAAATTTTAAATTTTAAATTTTAAATTTTAAATTTTAAATTTTAAATTTTAAATTTTAAATTTAAATAAACTTTAAATTTAAATTTTAAAATTTAAATTTTAAATTTTAAATTTTAAATTTTAAATTTTAAATTTTAAATTTAAATTTTAAAATTTTAAATTTTAAATTTTAAATTTAAATTTTAAATTTTAAATTTAAATTTTAAATTTTAAATTTTAAATTTTAATTTAAATTTTAAATTTTAAATTTTAAATTTTAAATTTTAAATTTTAAATTTTAAATTTTTAAATTTTAAATTTTAAATTTTTTTAAATTTTAAATTTTAAATTTAAATTTTAAATTTTAAATTTTAAATTTTAAAAATTTTAAATTTTAAATTTTAAATTTTAAATTTTAAATTTTAAATAATTTTAAATTTTAAATTTTAAATTTTAAATTTTAAATTTTAAATTTTAAATTTTAAATTTTAAATTTTAAATTTTAAATTTTAAATTTTAAATTTTAAATTTTAAATTTTAAATTTTAAATTTTAAATTTTAAATTTTAAATTTTAAATTTTAAATTTTAAATTTTAAATTTTAAATTTTAAATTTTAAATTTTAAATTTTAAATTTTAAATTTTAAATTTTAAATTTTAAATTTTAAATTTTAAATTTAAAATTTTAAATTTTAAATTTTAAATTTTAAATTTTAAATTTTAAATTTTAAATTTTAAATTTTAAATTTTAAATTTTAAATTTTAAATTTTAAATTTTAAATTTAAATTTTAAATTTTAAATTTTAAATTTTAAATTTTAAATTTTAAATTTTAAATTTTAAATTTTAAATTTTTTTAAATTTTAAATTTTAAATTTTAAATTTTAAATTTTAAATTTTAAATTTTAAATTTTAAATTTAAATTTTAAATTTTAAATTTTAAATTTTAAATTTTAAATTTTAAATTTTAAATTTTAAATTTAAATTTTAAATTTTAAATTTTAAATTTTAAATTTTAAATTTTAAATTTTAAATTTTAAATTTTAAATTTTAAATTTTAAATTTTAAATTTTAAATTTTAAATTTTAAATTTTAAATTTTAAATTTTAAATTTAAATTTTAAATTTTAAATTTTAAATTTTAAATTTTAAATTTTAAATTTTAAATTTTAAATTTTAAATTTTAAATTTTAAATTTTAAATTTTAAATTTTAAATTTTAAATTTTAAATTTTAAATTTTAAATTTAAATTTAAATTTTAAATTTTAAATTTTAAATTTTAAATTTTAAATTTTAAATTTTAAATTTTAAATTTTAAATTTTAAATTTTAAATTTTAAATTTTAAATTTTAAATTTTAAATTTTAAATTTTAAATTTTAAATTTTAAATTTAAATTTTAAAAATTTAAATTTTAAATTTTAAATTTTAAATTTTAAATTTAAATTTTAAATTAAATTTTAAATAAATTTTAAATTTTAAATTTTAAATTTTAAATTTTAAATTTTAAATTTTAAATTTTAAATTTTAAATTTTAAATTTTAAATTTTAAATTTTAAATTTTAAATTTTTTTAAAAAGGAATTTTAAATTTTAAATTTTAAATTTTAAATTTTAAATTTTAAATTTTAAATTTTTTAAATTTAAATTTTAAATTTTAAATTTATAAATTTTAAATTTTAAATTTAAAAATTTTAAATTTAAATTTTAAATTTAAATAAATTTTAAATTTTAAATTTTAAATTTTAAATTTTAAATTTTAAATTTTAAATTTTAAATTTTAAATTTTAAATTTAAAATTTAAATTTTAAATTTTAAATTTTAAATTTTAAATTTTAAATTTTAAATTTTAAATTTTAAATTTTAAATTTTAAATTTTAAATTTTAAATTTTAAATTTTAAATTTTAAATTTTAAATTTTAAATTTTAAATTTTAAATTTTAAATTTTAAATTTTAAATTTAAATTTAAATTTTAAATTTTAAATTTAAATTTAAATTTGCTATTTTAATTTAAATTTTAAATTTTAAATTTTAAATTTTAAATTTTAAATTTTAAATTTTAAATTTAAACTTTAAAATTTTAAATTTAAAAATTTAAAAAACGCAGAAAATTTAAATTTAATTTTTAAACCCACTTTATAGGCTAAATCATGTACTTCCCATCGCAAATTTGGGAAATAAACGGGTCGATCACGTATATGCACAAGCAAATTTTAAAGACATCACTATCTCTTATACGTTGTAAAGATAAATTTTAAACAGAATTTTAAGTGGGTATTTTAAATACAAATTTTAAATCACGTTTAAATTTAAACTTTAAATTTTACACAATTTAAACCTGCAAACATAGAATGTATGCCATCTCAGGGCTACAACAGATATCGCATTCGAACCTATAACTGCAAAAAAATGTGCGCTATACACGTACATTTTGCGCCAGAATTCGGGTGTTTGCTAAGACATGGATAAAACGAGTTCAGAACTCAGATCAGAATGATATCAAAATCATATACGACTCTATAATCAATCAGTTTTGGAAACGAGCACAAGGCTGTTTCTTACGGTTAATACTTAGAAAGTAATCCTCATAGATCATGCACACCCTCCGCTCCACAGAAACGAGTACTTAAATGATGCTATAGTCAGGTTGTTCTCTAAACAGCGAAAATCTAGAACAAGACAACCCACTATACCAAATACCACAGAACCAACTGCACATATTATTAGTTCGTTTTTTAAAAAGTTATTCAACAGAGATGCCTTCTACAAGATACCAGAGAAAACACACACTCAGAATTTATCCCGATAGACCATGATGTTTTCACTACAGGAAATATTATGGATGCAATTTTGAGATACGATAGTCGAAAAGGCTCAGGCCCGGATGGCATACATATCGATCTCTTAAAAGCTGCAATAGAACTGTACCCTAGAGGCCACAAAGACCAGGGGAAACCCAATCCCAAATCGCCAATTCTCAAGGTGTTGCACCTGTTATTCACTAAGATACTTCACACGGGAGAGATACCTGATGCATGGCTATGCACTCTTATAGTACCTATCCCTAAGATTGATATACCGTTAGGTCCAGAGCAATTCCGACCTATAACGCTCACCCAGATATTAAGACGCATCTTCCAAATCGTGTTGCTCAGTCATATTAACAAATTAGATGCATTTAAAACACACAAAAGACAAGGTGGATTCAAATCCGGCTATTCTTGCTTTACACACGCACTGACATTACACGAATATATAAACCAGGCCAATCCTACAGATGCACCTACACATCAGATATTCCTAGACATTAAGAAAGCATACGATTCTGTGCGATTGGACAGGTTGTGGCGTTTACTACACAATAGACATGTACCCACACAACTCATCAGTTTGTTCAAAAAAATATGTATCTCAATGTGACTTCGCGCGTTACGTACCAGCAAGTGTTGGGTCCAAAATTCGCTCGAAAGAATGGATTGACCCAGGGCGACCCAATAGCCCCTACATTATTTAATATATATATAGACCCACTTTTAGACAGTCTCGAGAAAGTTGACCCCAATGGGTTTCTCGGTTGGGTAGATGACATGTCACTATACAATCGAAACACCCTGAAACTACAGCAGTGTCTTAATCTCGCAGCCGTGTGGGGCAGACGTTCTGGTGTTGAGTTCCACCCACTAAAGTCACTATACATAGCACCAGAAAACCCAAAGGACCGATTTACATTTGTGCTCGATCAATGTAGTATACAATCCACTAAGACTGCACGATACCTTGGGTTTCCAATGAGCCCAAAAGGAATCAATATAGTAGAGATGCTTGCAAATAGAACCACCACGCTCAATAATGCAATAACCGATAGCGGTCCTTTCGGCTTTCGAGCTGGGGATCACTTGCACCCGCATAACAAGCTGATAATTTTTCGAGTGTTTATACTCTCCAAAATCACTTATGGACTCTGTTTTATCCCTTTAGCCGATAAATCACTCACTGAAGTGATAGACAAACAGTTATTCCAACTAAACTTTGTGCTCCATCGTGCTGTAGGGTATATTACATCCACAGCGGCACAGAAAGACCCGCCTAAGAGTTTCACACCTACTATGCGTAATTCGATCAAATTTTGTGGCTTGCTTGATGCTCAGGCACTGTGTGAGTGGCAATGTGTAAGTTTAATCAATCATATTAGTAGAATGTCAATCAGAAATCCACTGCAAGACTATATGAACAAACGCAAATCCGTTTTCACCCCGATGGGACTCACCATGCTCGCTCGCGAGAACATCTATTTTTATCCATATTATAAACTATACAGACAATTGAAGATTTTCTATACCAAAAAAAGAACCCAAACAAGGAAGAAGGTGCGCTACACCGCGAGGCAGCACGCGAGCTGAGATTTCGGCTCATCTACCCCGGCGAAGAAGAACGCTACCGATTCGACACACCGCTGGAACATCACAGCTTCAGCAGTCTTCTCTTCCGAGTTCCGACGATCTTCCTGTTCTACATATTACACAGGTTCTGTTTCACGCTAGAAAAGACCCCGGCAGGTCTCGCATGCATCGGCTGTAGCGCTAGAAAGTTCACTCCCACACACTTTACATGTCCCTTCGTGTTAGAGTTTGTGTCAAAACTGATCGCACCACAGAAAGGCGTAGTAGTTAATAAGACACTGCTAGATGCACTTAGTAGTCGCAAGCGCTATACAGACATGCTAACGATTCACGATCAACTAGTATATATACACAAGGGACCGATAGAACCAAACATACTCATAGAAAAGTGTTTCCAGTGCCGCGTTTCATGACTACTGTAGTTCATACGTTACGTGTAAATGGTGCACACCCAGGCAATGAATTTATATGGCCATCACTGGCTAGTATAGATCGTGGCCAGCAACCCAATAGAGTACTGTGGATTGATAATCCGCAAATAGATTTCAATACGCTTCACCCAGAGGCAGCAGCGTACATAATCACACCACACAGTATTGGAAACGCACACTACCCAACCACCACATTCACCCCTGTTCGATATAGATCAGGATTTAGAAAACAACATCCCAATAGATATCACTCTCCTATATCACTAGCAGTCTAGATCCACCTGATTTTACTAAGTGTTGGCAAATATGCCTACGACAGATTTGCATTGACTTGAAGCTGAATAGCAATTATATCAACAAACATCCTGCGATGAAACGCCCACCTCCTAGAACACATCCGCCTTAAGCGCCTACCGGCAGACACAGCTGCAAATCGCAACCCGGTGATGCGGTAGTGAGTCCGAGACAGTAGTGCCGCTACTGGTCTCTCTCTCATATTCAGTAATACGAAATGCAAATCGGTCATAGTATATTCTCAGCACTTGTTTCCAACCAGTTAGGATTTACAAACTACTACTAAAACAACCCATAGAACTACATACCCAAAGAAACCAAGCCACATAGCAAACTAAACGCAGCGCAACAACTCAGCCATTAGACAGTTCAGTTAGCCTCTACCTGAGAAAACAGGGATTAAGGCACAAACTGCGACACCTGCCGGCCGCCACAGGTCTTCGGACACAAGCCATTGTATATAGCAATAGCGTGTAAACAAATAAAGGTACCTAAACCTAAACCCTAAAAACCCTAAAACCCTAAAACCCTAAACCCTAAAACCCTGAAAAACCCTAAAACCTAAAACCCTAAAACCCTAAAAACCTAAAATTTAAATACCCTAAATTTAACTATATATTCACTTTTTGAAATTTATATATTTCCTTTTGAATTTATATATTTCACCAATTATATTTTACTTTTGAAATTAGTATATATTTTTGAAATTTATATATTTCACTTTTTGAAAAAAACGCATATTTTTCACCCCTGAAATTTATATATTTCACTTTTTGAAATTTATATATTTCACTTTTTTATTTCACTTTTGATATTTCACTTTTTTGAAATTTATATATTTCACTTTTGAAATTTATATATTTCACTTTTGAAATTTATATATTTCACTTTTGAAATTTTATATTTCACTTTTTGAAATTTATATAAATTTATATATTTCAGAAAATTTATATATTTCACTTTTTGAAATTTATATATTTCACTTTGAAATTTATATATTTTTTATATTTTCACTTTTGAAATTTATATATTTCACTTTTGAAATTTATATAATTTCAATTTAAATTTTTCAAATTTTTATATTTTCACTTTTGAAACTTTTTATATATTTCACTTTTGAAATTTATATATTTCACTTTTGATCATTTCATATATTTTGAAATTTATATTTTTATATTTATACTTTGAAATTTATATATTTCACTAGTGAAATTTATATATTTCACTTTTGAAATTTCATATATTTCACTTTTGAAATTATTTCACTTTTTGAAATTTATATATTTCACTTTTGAAATATATTTTTATTACATTTCACTTTTTGAAATTTATATTTCACTTTTGAAATTTATATTTCACGTTTGAAATTTATATATTTCATTTGACGTTAAATTTAAATATTTTCACTTTTGAAATTTATATATTTCACTTTTGAAATTTATATATTTCACTTTTATATTTCACTATTTATATATATTTCAACTTTTGAACCCATTTATATTTTCACTTTGAAATTGATATATTTCAAATTTTTTCAAATTTATATATTTCACTTTTTTGAAATTTATATATTTCATTTTTTGAAATTTTATATTTCATTTTATATATTTATCACTTTTTGAAATTTATATATTTCACTTTTTTGAAATTTATATTTCATTTTTCACTTTTCACTTTTGAAATTTATATATTTCACTTTTTTTTGAAATTTATATATTTCAAATTTATATTTTATTTCACTTTTGATTATATTTCAATTTTTTTGAAATTTATATATTTTCACTTTTTGAAATTTATATATTTCACTTTTGATTTATATATTTCACTTTTGAAATTTTGAAATTTATATATTTCACTTTTGAAATTTATATATTTCACTTTTGAAATTTATATATTTCACTTTTGAAATTTATATATTTCACTTTTTTGAAATTTATATATTTCACTTTTGAAATTTATATATTTCACTTTTGAAATTTATATATTTCACTTTTGAAATTTTTTGATATATTTCACTTTTGAAATTTATATATTTCACTTTTGAAATTTAATATTTCACTTTTTATATATTTCACTTTTTTGAAATTTATATATTTCACTTTTTTGAAATTTATATATTTCAAGCACATCTCAAACCGCTGACACTCTGAAATCTCACTTTAGACGTGAACACAACATCAACAGTGCGAAAGTGAACGCCAAACAATAGAAACACCCAAACCCCCCCAAAATCGCCAAGAAAATTTCCCACACCAAGAATTGAACACGTGACCACCACATCAACAAAGTACCGAAATACCACTAGACCACAGCCGGTTGATTTTGGCCGGAGTAAGGCCTAGTCATAAGTTGACGACGCCATGGCCGGGGCCATACCTCTTACGGGGACGATCTAGCAAGCCTGATCCGAGCGACAATGGAAACAGCACTCAAGCCGATCAACGTGAAGATATCTCAACTAGAGGAAAATGTCAATAAGGTACGTACATCTGAGAAAGGCAACACCAAGGTAAGTGGTGAGAAAAGTGTTGAAGAGCGCCTGAATAGACTTGAGTCTGCTTATAGTCTCTTACAAGAACAGAACAATCAACTCAAAGTAGAGAATGAACAGCTCAAACGCAAACTACACCAAGCAACCAACACAACAGACACACATACACCTATGCCAACCATGAACACCACTGATTTCCCCAATTTGGGCGAATCACAATCGGACCCGAAGCAAAGGCCTGGACCGAAATCATTTAAAGAAATGCTCAATCAAACTAGAAGCCCATCCTCTCGCGAGGCACAGGAAGCTCTCTTTAAGCCAAGCAAACCCCCATCTATTTGGGATTGTCAGGATCACTGGGAGCTCTCTGCACTATACTTTAACTGCAACACTCACGCTTTAGAGGATGGATCACTTCCAACCAACAAACACCTATCGAAATGGCTATGGAACTTTCACTTATTGAAAAATATCCCATCTTTACACGCTTCGTATCTTTACAAAGATCGAAGCGCAGTTGAATTAGTCGTTCCTGCACGCTTTAGTTCTAAAACCAAACAGATTCTATTAGCACGCGGCTGGCGTACAAACAAAGGCGCCGACCCTATGAATGTGACCAATCCTATCGCAATCAATGGAGCACGTACTCGTTTAACCACCGCTTATAAAAGTGCACTAGAACGTGAGAAATGTCCACCCCAGTACCCTAGAGTGCTCGCATACCTGCTCAGTAGAGTACCCGACGATCCAACACAGCCTAAATCTAAAGCAAATTCTACAGATTCCGAAACAACAACCACTAGTTCCAATATAACAAAAACACTCGCCATAACTATTATTAGTCGCCCGCAGATATACAAACATCTGCTAGGTCAGAGAGTGATCATATGGAAGTACAATCAGAGATCACTAAATTATCGTCATACCTCAAACGTAAGTGTCAAAGCGATAGCGATAACGAACGAGCTAGAACTAGACTCGAAGGCAATGATGATGAATCGTTAGATACTCTATCTGAAGATGAATTGGTCGCAGTCTTAGGAGATGGGTTTAACTCACCACCAATCAGTGATCCAGAAACGAGAAAGGAACTCTCTGACTTTATACAAACCCGTACTGATAGTAAGATGAAATCGCAATGAGTGACATTCTCGTGTATTATGTCAATCTAAATTCTCTAATGAATGTAGCTAAACAATACGAAATAATACGCTCACTTTGCAGTCAATGCGATGCCCTGTGTTTAGTAGAGACCTGGGGTTATACCGATCGTTTGAATGCTGTGTGTAATAATACTAATACAAATCTGATCTACGCCTCACCGCCTTCGGCCAGTGCTCATCGCGGGGCAGAAATAACGGTGTTGCCGTGATTAGTAGACACAATGCATATCAATTTAGATTGCACGCTTTTAGTCAATATTTCGTGGCTTTCACGTTTCGCGCAGTGACTGTTGCTTGTGTATATTTGGCGCCATCCCTAGGGATGATGTATATAATGTGCTATTATCTCTGAATTGCAAACCACACGTGTTGTGTGGCGACATGAATTTTCGTGATATCGAATATGGCGACGATAAAATCATTTCTCCTGCGCGCAGAGAATCGATCGAATTCTACACACGACTACATAGGCTAGATCATGTACTCCCATCGCAATCTGGGAATATACGGGTCGATCACGTATATGCACAAGCACGCACAAAGACATCACTATCTCTTATACGTTGTAAAGATATCGGGCTCAGGACAGACCACGAGTGGGTATTTGCAATACAAATTGAATCACCAGATACTCAGACAGTACACACTAAACCTGCAGACATAGAATGTATGCCATCTCAGGGCTACAACAGATATCGCATTCGAACCTATAACTGCAAAAAAATGTGCGCTATACACGTACATTTTGCGCCAGAATTCGGGTGTTTGCTAAGACATGGATCAAACGAGTTCAGAACTCAGATCAGAATGATATCAAAATCATATACGACTCTATAATCAATCAGTTTTGGAAACGAGCACAAGGCTGTTTCTACGGTTACTTCTTAGAAAGTAATCCTCATAGATCATGCACACCCCTCCGCTCCACAGAACGAGTACCCAATGATGCTATAGTCAGGTTGTTCTCTAAACAGCGAAAATCTAGAACAAGACAACCCACTATACCAAATACCACAGAACCAACTGCACATATTATTAGTTCGTTTTTAGAAAAGTTATTCAACAGAGATGCCTTCTACAAGATACCAGAGAAAACACACTCAGAATTTATCCCGATAGACCATGATGTTTTCACTACAGGAAATATTATGGATGCAATTTTGAGATACGATAGTCGAAAAGGCTCAGGCCCGGATGGCATACATATCGATCTCTTAAAAGCTGCAATAGAACCGTACCCTAGAGGCCACAAAGACCAGGGGAAACCCAATCCCAAATCGCCAATTCTCAAGGTGTTGCACCTGTTATTCACTAAGATACTTCACACGGGAGAGATACCTGATGCATGGCTATGCACTCTTATAGTACCTATCCCTAAGATTGATATACCGTTAGGTCCAGAGCAATTCCGACCTATAACGCTCACCCAGATATTAAGACGCATCTTTCAAATCGTGTTGCTCAGTCATATTAACAAATTAGATGCATTTAAAACACACAAAAGACAAGGTGGATTCAAATCCGGCTATTCTTGCTTTACACACGCACTGACATTACACGAATATATAAACCAGGCCAATCCTACAGATGCACCTACACATCAGATATTCCTAGACATTAAGAAAGCATACGATTCTGTGCGATTGGACAGGTTGTGGCGTTTACTACACAATAGACATGTACCCACACAACTCATCAGTTTGTTCAAAAAATATGTATCTCAATGTGACTTCGCGCGTTACGTACCAGCAAGTGTTGGGTCCAAAATTCGCTCGAAAGAATGGATTGACCCAGGGCGACCCAATAGCCCCTACATTATTTAATATATATATAGACCCACTTTTAGACAGTCTCGAGAAAGTTGACCCCAATGGGTTTCTCGGTTGGGTAGATGACATGTCACTATACAATCGAAACACCCTGAAACTACAGCAGTGTCTTAATCTCGCAGCCGTGTGGGGCAGACGTTCTGGTGTTGAGTTCCACCCACTAAAGTCACTATACATAGCACCAGAAAACCCAAAGGACCGATTTACATTTGTGCTCGATCAATGTAGTATACAATCCACTAAGACTGCACGATACCTTGGGTTTCCAATGAGCCCAAAAGGAATCAATATAGTAGAGATGCTTGCAAAATAGAACCACCACGCTCAATAATGCAATAACCGATAGCGGTCTTTCGGCTTTCGAGCTGGGGATCACTTGCACCCGCATAACAAGCTGATGATTTTTTCGAGTGTTTATACTCTCCAAAATCACTTATGGACTCTGTTTTATCCCTTTAGCCGATAAATCACTCACTGAAGTGATAGACAAACAGTTATTCCAACTCAATTTGTGCTCCATCGTGCTGTAGGATATATTACATCCACAGCGGCACAGAAAGACCCGCCTAAGAGTTTCACACCTACTATGCGTAATTCGATCAAATTTTGTGGCTTGCTTGATGCTCAGGCACTGTGTGAGTGGCAATGTGTAAGTTTAATCAATCATATTAGTAGAATGTCAATCAGAAATCCACTGCAAGACTATATGAACAAACGCAAATCCGTTTTCACCCCGATGGGACTCACCATGCTCGCTCGCGAGAACATCTATTTTATCCATATTATAAACTATACAGACAATTGAAGATTTTCTATACCAAAAAAAGAACCCAAACAAGGAAGAAGGTGCGCTACACCGCGAGGCAGCACGCGAGCTGAGATTTCGGCTCATCTACCCCGGCGAAGAAGAACGCTACCGATTCGACACACCGCTGGAACATCACAGCTTCAGCAGTCTTCTCTTCCGAGTTCCGACGATCTTCCTGTTCTACATATTACACAGGTTCTGTTTCACGCTAGAAAAGACCCCGGCAGGTCTCGCATGCATCGGCTGTAGCGCTAGAAAGTTCACTCCCACACACTTTACATGTCCCTTCGTGTTAGAGTTTGTGTCAAAACTGATCGCACCACAGAAAGGCGTAGTAGTTAATAAGACACTGCTAGATGCACTTAGTAGTCGCAAGCGCTATACAGACATGCTAACGATTCACGATCAACTAGTATATATACACAAGGGACCGATAGAACCAAACATACTCATAGAAAAAGTGTTTCCAGTGCCGCGTTTCATGACTACTGTAGTTCATACGTTACGTGTAAATGGTGCACACCCAGGCAATGAATTTATATGGCCATCACTGGCTAGTATAGATCGTGGCCAGCAACCCAATAGAGTACTGTGGATTGATAATCCGCAAATAGATTTCAATACGCTTCACCCAGAGGCAGCAGCGTACATAATCACACCACAGTATTGGAAACGCACACTACCCAACCCACCACATTCACCCCTGTTCGATATAGATCAGGATTTAGAAAACAACATCCCAATAGATATCACTCTCCTCTATATCACTAGCAGTCTAGATCCACCTGATTTTACCAAGTGTTGGCAAATATGCCTACGACAGATTTGCATTGACTTGAAGCTGAATAGCAATTATATCAACAAACATCCTGCGATGAAACGCCCACCTCCTAGAACACATCCGCCCTAAGCGCCTACCGGCAGACACAGCTGCAAATCGCAACCCGGTGATGCGGTAGTGAGTCCGAGACAGTAGTGCCGCTACTGGTCTCTCTCTCATATTCAGTAATACGAAATGCAAATCGGTCATAGTATATTCTCAGCACTTGTTTCCAACCAGTTAGGATTTACAAACTACTACTAAAACAACCCATAGAACTACATACCCAAAGAAACCAAGCCACATAGCAAACTAAACGCAGCGCAACAACTCAGCCATTAGACAGTTCAGTTAGCCTCTACCTGAGAAAACAGGGATTAAGGCACAAACTGCGACACCTGCCGGCCGCCACAGGTCTTCGGACACAAGCCATTGTATATAGCAATAGCGTGTAAACAAATAAAGGTACCTAAACCCTAAACCCTAAAACCCTAAACCTAAAACCCTAAACCCTAAACCCTGGGCCCTAAACTAGGCACAAACCCTAAAAAATTTAAACTCATGGGCCCACTCGGCCACCTTCTAAATTTCTGGAACCTATACTGGGTCTCTTATCACGTAAACTATGCACAAGCTATTACAAAGACCTAAACCCTGGGCCCTCTAGATCGCCTGGGCCTATCCCTAGGCCTGAGACTGACAGACCTTTACATGCCCTTCGTAAAGAAATTGTGTCAAAAATATTAAAGGAATCACCAGTTAATAAGACACTGGGCCTGGGCCTGGGCCTAGGGCCTGGGCCTGGGCCTGGGCCCTCAGGCCCTGGGCCCTGGGCTGGGCCTGGGCCTGGGCCCTGGCCCTGGGCCCTGGGCCCTAGGCCCTGGGCCTGGGCCCTGGGCCCTAAACCCTGGGCCTGGGCCCTGGGCCCTGGGCCTTGGGCCTATCCCTGGCTGTATAGCCCTGGGCCCTGGGCCTGGGCCTGGGACTCTGGGCCTGGGCCCTCCTGGGCCTGGCCTGGGCCCTGGGCTCTAGGCCTGGGCCTGGGCCTGGGCCCTGGGCCTGGGAGCCCTGGGCCCTGGGCCTGGGCCCTGGGCCTGGGCCCTGGGCCTGGGCCCTGGGCCTGGGCCTGGGCCTGGGCCCTGGGCCCTGGGCCCTGGGCCTGGGCCTAGCCAGGCCTGGGCCTGGGCCCTAAATATTGGGCCTGGGCCTGGGCCCTGGGCCTGGGCCCTGGGCCTGGGCCCTGGGCCCTGGGCCTGGGCCCTGGCCAATTATCGCAGGCCCTGGGCCCTGGCCCAACCGGTAGTAGTGCCGCTACTGGGCCTAACAGCCTGGGCCCTGGGCCTGGGAAACCTGGGCCTGTATTTGAGGCCCTGGGCCCTGGGCCTGGGCCCTGGGCCCTGGGCCTAAAGCCCCATAGGGCCTGGGCCCTGGGCCTGGGCCCCAAGCCCTGGGCCCTCAGGCGCTGGGCAACCCTGGGCCTGGGAGATACGATAGTTCCCTGGGCTCAGGCCCTGGCCCTGGGCCCTGGGCCTGGGCCTGGGCCTGGGCCTGGGCCCTGGGCCCTGGAGGCCACAAAGGGCCTTGGGCCCAATCCCAAATCGCCTGGGCCCTGGGCCCTGGGCCCTGGGCACTGGGCCTGGGCAATGGGCCCTAAGCCAGGCCCTACCTGGGCCTGGGCCTGGGCCTGATGCATGGGCCCTGGGCCCTGGGCCTATCCCTGGGCCCTAAGCCCTGATATACCAGGGCCTGGGCCCTGAGCCTGGGCCTGACCTATAACGCTGGGCCCAGATATTAAGACGCATCTTCCAAATCCTGTTGCTCAGTCATATTAACAAATTAGATGGCCTTAAAACACACAAAAGACCTGGGCCTGGGCCAAATCCCTGGGCCCTTCTTGCTTTACACACTGGACATTACACGAATATATAAACCAGGGCCAATCCTACCTGATGCACCTGGGCATCAGATATTCCTAGACCCTAAGCCCTGGGCATACGATTCTGTGCGATTGGCCCTGGGCCCTGGCGTTTACTGGGCCTAGACATGTACCCACACAACTCATCAGTTTGTTCAAAAAAATATGTATCTCCTGTGACTTCGCGCGTTACGTACCAGCAAGTGTTGGGTCCAAAATTCGCTCGAAAGAATGGATTGACCCAGGGCGACCTGGGCCCTGGCCCCTACATTATTTAATATATATATAGACCCACTTTTGGACCTCTCGAGAAAGTTGACCCCAATGGGTTTCTCGGCCTGGGCCTGGACATGTCACTATACAATCGAAACACCCTGAAACCCTGGGCAGTGTCTTAATCTCTGGGCCGTGTGGGCAGACGTTCTGGTGTTGAGTTCCACCCACTAAAGTCACTATACATAGCACCAGAAAACCCAAAGGACCGATTTACCTTGTGCTCTGATCAATGTAGTATACAATCCACTAAGACTGCGCGATACCTTGGGTTTCCAATGAGCCCAAAAGGAATCAATATAGTAGAGATGGGCCCAAAAATACTAGAACCACCACGCTCAGTAATGCAATAACCGATAGCGGTCCTTTCGGCTTTCGAGCTGGGCCTCACTTGCACCCGCATAACAAGCTGATGATTTTTTTCGAGTGTTTATACTCTCCAAAATCACTTATGGACTCTGTTTTATCCCTTTAGCCGATAAATCACTCACTGAAGTGATAGACAAACAGTTATTTCCAACTAAACTTTTGTGCTCCATCGTGCTGTAGGATATATTACATCCACAGCGGCCCTGGGAAAGACCCTGCCTAAGAGTTTCACACCTACTATGCGTAATTCGATCAAATTTTGTGGCTTGCTTGATGCTCAGGCACTGTGTGAGTGGCAATGTGTAAGTTTAATCAATCATATTAGTAGAATGTCAATCAGAAATCCACTGCAAGACTATGGGAACAAACGCAAATCCGTTTTCACCCCGATGGGACTCACCATGCTCGCTCGCGAGAACATCTATTTTTTATCCATATTATAAACTATACAGGCCAATTGAAGATTTTCTATACCAAAAAAGAACCCAAACAAGGAAGAAGGTGCGCTACACCGCGAGGCAGCACGCGAGCTGAGATTTCGGCTCATCTACCCCGGCGAAGAAGAACGCTACCGATTCGACACACCGCTGGAACATCACAGCTTCAGCAGTCTTCTCTTCCGAGTTCCGACGATCTTCCTGTTCTACATATTACACAGGTTCTGTTTCACGCTAGAAAAGACCCCGGCAGGTCTCGCATGCATCGGCTGTAGCG
Organism: Sphaeroforma sirkka; assembly: GCA_001586965.3. Classification (NCBI taxonomy): domain Eukaryota; class Ichthyosporea; order Ichthyophonida; genus Sphaeroforma; species Sphaeroforma sirkka. The sequence continues at coordinate 7,566 of LUCW03001897.1, read as the reverse complement.
CTAGAAAGTTCACTCCCACACACTTTACATGTCCCTTCGTGTTAGAGTTTGTGTCAAAACTGATCGCACCACAGAAAGGCGTAGTAGTTAATAAGACACTGCTAGATGCACTTAGTAGTCGCAAGCGCTATACAGACATGCTAACGATTCACGATCAACTAGTATATATACACAAGGGACCGATAGAACCAAACATACTCATAGAAAAAAGTGTTTCCAGTGCCGCGTTTCATGACTACTGTAGTTCATACGTTACGTGTAAATGGTGCACACCCAGGCAATGAATTTATATGGCCATCACTGGCTAGTATAGATCGTGGCCAGCAACCCAATAGAGTACTGTGGATTGATAATCCGCAAATAGATTTCAATACGCTTCACCCAGAGGCAGCAGCGTACATAATCACACCACAGTATTGGAAACGCACACTGTCAGGACCACTGGGACATTCACCTCTGTTCGATATAGATCAGGATTTAGAAAACAACATCCCAATAGATATCACTCTCTCCTATATCACTAGCAGTCTAGATCCACCTGATTTTACCAAGTGTTGGCAAATATGCCTACGACAGATTTGCATTGACTTGAAGCTGAATAGCAATTATATCAACAAACATCCTGCGATGAAACGCCCACCTCCTAGAACACATCCGCCCTAAGCGCCTACCGGCAGACACACAGCTGCAAAGGCGCCGACCCGGTGATGCGGTAATGAGTCCGCAACAGTGGTGCCGCTACTGGTCTCTCTCCGCATATTCAGTAATACGAAATGCAAATCGGTCATAGTATATTCTCAGCACTTGTTTCCATACCAGTTAGGATTTACAAACTACTACTACGATCAACCCATAGAACTACATACCCAAAGAAACCAAGCCACATAGCAAACTAAACGCAGCGCAACAACTCAGCCATTAGACAGTTCAGTCGCCTAGCCTCTACCTGAGAAAACAGGGATTAAGGCACAAACTGCGACACCTGCCGGGTCAGACAGGATCTTCGGACACAAGCCATTGTATATAGCAATAAATTATCGTAAACAAATAAACGTAAGGTACCTAAACCCTAAAACCTAAAAAAAAAACCCTAAAACCTAAACTCGAAAACCCTAAACTCCCTAAAACCCTAGAAACCTCTGAAGATGAATTGAGTCGCAGTCTTAGGAGATGGGTTTAACTCACCACCAATCAGTGATCCAGAAACGAGAAAGGAACTCTCTGACTTTATACAAACCCGTACTGATAGTAAGATGAAATCGCAATGAGTGACATTCTCGTGTATTATGTCAATCTAAATTCTCTAATGAATGAATGTAGCTAAACAATACGAAATAATACGCTCACTTTGCAGTCAATGCGATGCCCTGTGTTTAGTAGAGACCTGGGGTTATACCGATCGTTTGAATGCTGTGTGTAATAATACTAATACAAATCTGATCTACGCCTCACCGCCTTCGGCCAGTGCTCATCGCGGGGGCAGAAATAACGGTGTTGCCGTGATTAGTAGACACAATGCATATCAATTTAGATTCCACGCTTTTAGTCAATATTTCGTGGCTTTCACGTTTCGCGCAGTGACTGTTGCTTGTGTAAATATTTGGCGCCATCCCTAGGGGATGATGTATATAATGTGCTATTATCTCTGAATTGCAAACCACACGTGTTGTGTGGCGACATGAATTTTCGTGATATCGAATATGGCGACGATAAAATCATTTCTCCTGCGCGCAGAGAATCGATCGAATTCTACACACGACTACATAGGCTAGATCATGTACTCCCATCGCAATCTGGGAATATACGGGTCGATCACGTATATGCACAAGCACGCACAAAAGACATCACTATCTCTTATACGTTGTAAAGATATCGGGCTCAGGACAGATCACGAGTGGGTATTTGCAATACAAATTGAATCACCAGATACTCAGACAGTACACACTAAACCTGCAGACATAGAATGTATGCCATCTCAGGGCTACAACAGATATATCGCATTCGAACCTATAACTGCAAAAAATGTGCGCTATACACGTACATTTTGCGCCAGAATTCGGGTGTTTGCTAAGACATGGATCAAACGAGTTCAGAACTCAGATCAGAATGATATCAAAATCATATACGACTCTATAATCAATCAGTTTTGGAAACGAGCACAAGGCTGTTTCTACGGTTACTTCTTAGAAAGTAATCCTCATAGATCATGCACACCCCTCCGCTCCACAGAACGAGTACCCAATGATGCTATAGTCAGGTTGTTCTCTAAACAGCGAAAATCTAGAACAAGACAACCCACTATACCAAATACCACAGAACCAACTGCACATATTATTAGTTCGTTTTTTGAAAAGTTATTCAACAGAGATGCCTTCTACAAGATACCAGAGAAAACACACTCAGAATTTATCCCGATAGACCATGATGTTTTCACTACAGGAAATATTATGGATGCAATTTTGAGATACGATAGTCGAAAAGGCTCAGGCCCGGATGGCATACATATCGATCTCTTAAAAGCTGCAATAGAACCGTACCCTAGAGGCCACAAAGACCAGGGAAACCCAATCCCAAATCGCCAATTCTCAAGGTGTTGCACCTGTTATTCACTAAGATACTTCACACGGGAGAGATACCTGATGCATGGCTATGCACTCTTATAGTACCTATCCCTAAGATTGATATACCGTTAGGTCCAGAGCAATTCCGACCTATAACGCTCACCCAGATATTAAGACGCATCTTCCAAATCGTGTTGCTCAGTCATATTAACAAATTAGATGCATTTAAAACACACAAAAGACAAGGTGGATTCAAATCCGGCTATTCTTGCTTTACACACGCACTGACATTACACGAATATATAAACCAGGCCAATCCTACAGATGCACCTACACATCAGATATTCCTAGACATTAAGAAAGCATACGATTCTGTGCGATTGGACAGGTTGTGGCGTTTACTACACAATAGACATGTACCCACACAACTCATCAGTTTGTTCAAAAATATGTATCTCAATGTGACTTCGCGCGTTACGTACCAGCAAGTGTTGGGTCCAAAATTCGCTCGAAAGAATGGATTGACCCAGGGCGACCCAATAGCCCCTACATTATTTAATATATATATAGACCCACTTTTAGACAGTCTCGAGAAAGTTGACCCCAATGGGTTTCTCGGTTGGGTAGATGACATGTCACTATACAATCGAAACACCCTGAAACTACAGCAGTGTCTTAATCTCGCAGCCGTGTGGGGCAGACGTTCTGGTGTTGAGTTCCACCCACTAAAGTCACTATACATAGCACCAGAAAACCCAAAGGACCGATTTACATTTGTGCTCGATCAATGTAGTATACAATCCACTAAGACTGCGCGATACCTTGGGTTTCCAATGAGCCCGAAAGGAATCAATATAGTAGAGATGCTTGCAAACAGAACCACCACGTTCAGTAATGCAATAACCAATAGCGGTCCTTTCGGCTTTCGAGCTGGGGATCACTTGCACCCGCATAACAAGCTGATGATTTTTCGAGTGTTTATACTCTCAAAATCACATATGGACTCTGTTTTATCCCTTTAGCCGACAAATCACTAACCGAAGTGATAGACAAACAGTTATTCCAACTCAATTTTGTGCTCCATCGTGCTGTAGGGTATATTACATCCACAGCGGCACAGAAAGACCCGCCTAAGAGTTTCACACCTACTATGCGTAATTCAATCAAATTTTTGTGGCTTGCTTGATGCTCAGGCACTGTGTGAGTGGCAATGTGTAAGTTTAATCAATCATATTAGTAGAATGTCAATCAGAAATCCACTGCAAGACTATATGAACAAACGCAAATCCGTTTTCACCCCGATGGGACTCACCATGCTCGCTCGCGAGAACATCTATTTTTTATCCATATTATAAACTATACAGACAATTGAAGATCTTCTATACCAAAAAAGAAACCAAACAAGGAAGAAGGTGCGCTACACCGCGAGGCAGCACGCGAGCTGAGATTTCGGCTCATCTACCCCGGCGAAGAAGAACGCTACCGATTCGACACACCGCTGGAACATCACAGCTTCAGCAGTCTTCTCTTCCGAGTTCCGACGATCTTCCTGTTCTACATATTACACAGGTTCTGTTTCACGCTAGAAAAGACCCCGGCAGGTCTCGCATGCATCGGCTGTAGCGCTAGAAAGTTCACTCCCACACACTTTACATGTCCCTTCGTGTTAGAGTTTGTGTCAAAACTGATCGCACCACAGAAAGACGTAGTAGTTAATAAGACACTGCTAGATGCACTCAGTAGTCGCAAGCGTTATACAGACATGCTAACGATTCACGATCAACTAGTATATATACACAAGGGACCGATAGAACCAAACATACTCATAGAAAAAAGTGTCTCCAGTGCCGCGTTTCATGACTACTGTAGTTCATACGTTACGTGTAAATGGTGCACACCCAGGCAATGAATTTATATGGCCATCACTGGCTAGTATAGATCGTTGCCAGCAACCCAATAGAGTCCTGTGGATTGATAATGCGCAAATAGATTTCAATACGCTTCACCCAGAGGCAGCAGCGTACATAATCACACCACAGTATTGGAAACGCACACTACCCAACCACCACATTCACCCCCTGTTCGATATAGATCAGGATTTAGAAAACAACATCCCAATAGATATCACTCTCTCCTATATCACTAGCAGTCTAGATCCACCTGATTTGACCAAGTGTTGGCAAATATGCCTACGACAGATTTGCATTGACTTGAAGCTGAATAGCAATTATATCCTCAAACATCCTGCTATGAAACGCCCACCTCCTAGAACACATCCGCCTTAAGCGCCTACCGGCAGACACAGTCGCACATCGCGACCCGGTGATGCGGTAGTGAGTCCGAGACAGTAGTGCCGCTACTGGTCTCTCTCTCATATTCAGTAATACGAAATGCAAATCGGTCATAGTATATTCTCAGCACTTGTTTCCAACCAGTTAGGATCTACAAACTACTACTAAAACAACCCATAGAACTACATACCCAAAGAAACCAAGCCACATAGCAAACTAAACGCAGCGCAACAACTCAGCCATTAGACAGTTCAGTTAGCCTCTACCTGAGAAAACAGGGATTAAGGCACAAACTGCGACACCTGCCGGCCGCCACAGGTCTTCGGACACAAGGCATTGTATATAGCAATAGCGTGTAAACAAATAAAGATACCTAAACCCTAAAACCCTAAAATCCGATTTCTGGGCTGTACTGGTTCGTACCTATACGGATTGAAATATTTTCAGTACGTGACCGGGCTTGTCTATATATCGTTGGCCAACAGCTAAGAAACCTGCTTTCTGGGCTGCTCTGGTTCATACCTATACAGATTGAAATATTTTCAGTACGTGACCGGGCTTGTGTATATATCGTTGGCCAACAGCTAAGAAACCTGCTTTCTGGGCTATTGCTTGTTCGTATGAAGCAATAGCCGAGAAATTCTACAATAGCTCAGCGCTCATTTGCAAAATAGTAAATTATATTCTAACCTGTCTACTGTAGACTATAGGAAAGTGTTATTCTTTCTCCTCACTCTAAGTGCAGAATGAAAAATATGCTGTATCCGAGACTGTCTGTGTCGTCTTAAATACACTAGCTAATGTCCTGCTCTCAACAGCTTGATATCGTCATATCTAAGCCTATCGGACGAGTAGGGTGTTTGATCCCCTACCTAGGTCATGCAGTTTCCTCTGCCTCCTGGTTGGAATCATAGAGTATGGCACCCACAATATGAAAACATTATCATGCCACTCCGCAGTTCGTGAGATAATATTTTTTGCAGCAAGCTGCAATTTCAATTCTAGCTCAGTGTCTAATGCCTGAAAACTTGTTTTAAATCATAAGCCAATGAAAACTTTTTCCTATTTTTTTTTTTAATATTCGCGAGCATGGCCTGACACAAAATTCAGAAAGTTCACATCGCTGAATTCGGCTTATCAGCGGGTACTAACCGGGGGGGTCGATTGACAGAATACGTGGAAACGACAATAACTTGGTAGATTTATCGATGTTTTGCCTTATGTTCACACATATTGTTTTGGCGCCACAGGCAAAATTCTGACCAATGGCAAAAATTAATCCTATATTAAACGATTCTGGTAGGCTGCTTTATTTTTAGATTTGCGATCAGCAAATGAAATTTTGAGCGGAATCGGTGTATACCCTTTTGTACCAGGCAAAAGAGTCAGCCGGCCTGTCCGTTTTCCCTTAAATTAATTTTACACTTCCAGCGGGTCATGTTAGTGTTTGCTGTTTAATCGCACTGCAACGCCAACCAAATTTGCGATTTTAGACCGGCACGAAAGACACAGACAGACCGGAGTTTTAAGTATATAGGGTTAGTTGATGTCCTGCCAACTAACCTCGTAAACTGCAGCATGTTTTTTTGGTTACGTATAGAAAGTTCAACATATTTATGCTTGTTACGGTTGACCTAGGTACACTAAACATTATAAAGTTATATGATTCTGGTGATAAATATTACTGTTTTTAGTGGTTCATCTGGAACCACGCCAAGGAAATACTGGACAACTGTAGAGGCACATCATTAATACGGTGACTAACAAGGAGGGGTTCTCTGCAGTTACCCTCACTACTGAGCATGCTTCAGATTTGAAGTCTACCAACTTTAAAGGCTCCAGATATGCCCAATCCATGCTAGACACCAATGGTTTAATGTCAAAGTATCTGGAAAGCGACGAGTATACTTTCCAATACAATACACCAATCAACAACAAGATACACTTGCGCCTGACGTTCTAATGGCCTTTTAAAAGTACAACTGTAATTGTAAATTACCCGTAGACCTGTATAAGTTTAAGGCGCAGGCTATTGGCTGTATCTCAGCTATTTCCTGGCCGGAATGTTTTGTTCCGACAAATCTTAGAAATATGCAACGCTCTCAGCTAGTTAAAAAAAAAACTGAATAAATCTTTACCAGACCGTTTTAATTTTGAACATTGTACATATCTCTCATCCGACACAATAAAGACAGATTTGATGTGCAAAGAAAAACCCCCCTAAAGAATTTTAACCCCTAAACCCTCTATCGCTTTTACGACGGCGTGCTAGACATTCCTTCTTCGCTTCTAACGGAATTGCCGTTTGCGCAGCTCATACTAACTGTTATACTACTCCTACCTTTTCCCTCTACTAACTGTTATACTACTCCTACCTTTCCCTCTACCGTCGTCAGCAACTGAACAGACTAGTCATGGTGTTTCACCACGGTAATCCTGGCAGTTGTGGCGAACACTGCAAGTATTTCATTTCCGTTGATTTTGATAAACCAGTGAAGAGTGGACAAAAGGGTCGCCCCATCGGAATACGTGTTCAGTGGTGGCATTTTCATATTTTCCTTTCTGTGCGAGAAAGAAAGCCGACGGTCGGCAAAATGAATTGACTTTTCGCGTGGGTATGAACGATACGTCGGCGACCCTATTTCGGTTTCAGTGTTGGCGGGGGGAGACGGTCACGTTGCCAAATATCAACAGAGTAGAATGGATAATACAGG
>LUCW03001896.1:0-23313 GCA_001586965.3 Sphaeroforma sirkka | reverse complement strand
GCGACACCTGCCGTATACACCGGGTCAGGATTCTTCGGACACAAGCCATTTAGTATATAGCAATGGCGTGTAAACACAAATAAAGGGTACTTACCTAAACCCTCAAACCCTAAACCCCTGCCTAAAACCTAAGGCAAAAAAACCTAAAACCTAAATCGGATATACCGTTAGGTCCAAGCAATTCCAGACCTATAACGCTCACCCAGATATTGAGACGCATTTTCCAAATCGTGTTGCTCAGTCAGTATTAACAAATTAGATGCATTTTAAAACACACAAAAGACAAGGTGGATTCAAATCCGGCTATTCTTGCTTTACACTGACATTACACGAATATATATAAACCAGGCCAATCCACAGATGCACCTACATCAGATATTTCCTGGAACATTAAGAAAGCATACGATTCTGTGCGATTGGACAGGTTGTGGCGTTTACTACACAATAGACATGTACCCACACAACTCATCAGTTTGTTCAAAAATATGTATCTCAATGTGACTTCGCGCGTTACGTACCAGCAAGAAGTGTTGGGTCCAAAATTCGCTCGAAAAGAATGGATTGACCCAGGGCGACCCAATAGCCCCTACATTATTTAATATATATATAGACCCACTTTTAGACAGTCTCGAGAAAGTTGACCCCAATGGGTTTCTTGGCTGGGTAGATGACATGTCACTATACAATCGAAACACCCTGAAACTACAGCAGTGTCTTAATCTCGCAGCCGTGTGGGGCAGACGTTCTGGTGTTGAGTTCCACCCACTAAAGTCACTATACATAGCACCAGAAAACCCAAAGGACCGATTTACATTTGTGCTCGATCAATGTAGTATACAATCCACTAAGACTGCACGATACCTTGGGTTTCCAATGAGCCCAAAAGGAATCAATATAGTAGAGATGCTTGCAAAATAGAACCACCACGCTCAATAATGCAATAACCGATAGCGGTCCTTTCGGCTTTCGAGCTGGGGATCACTTGCACCCGCATAACAAGCTGATGATTTTTCGAGTGTTTATACTCTCCAAAATCACATATGGACTCTGTTTTATCCTTTAGCCGATAAATCACTCACTGAAGTGATAGACAAACAGTTATTCCAACTCAATTTTGTGCTCCATCGTGCTGTAGGATATATTACATCCACAGCGGCACAGAAAGACCCGCCTAAGAGTTTCACACCTACTATGCGTAATTCAATCAAATTTTGTGGCTTTGCTTGATGCTCAGGCACTGTGTGAGTGGCAATGTGTAAGTTTAATCAATCATATTAGTAGAATGTCAATCAGAAATCCACTGCAAGACTATATGAACAAACGCAAATCCGTTTTCACCCCGATGGGACTCACCATGCTCGCTCGCGAGAACATCTATTTTATCCATATTATAAACTATACAGGCAATTGAAGATTTTCTATACCAAAAGAAACCAAACAAGGAAGAAGGAAGGGTGCGCTACACCGAAAGGCAGCACGCGAGCTGAGATTTCGGCTCATCTACCCCGGCGAAGAAGAACGCTACCGATTCGACACACCGCTGGAACATCACAGCTTCAGCAGTCTTCTCTTCCGAGTTCCGACGATCTTCCTGTTCTACATATTACACAGGTTCTGTTTCACGCTAGAAAAGACCCCGGCAGGTCTCGCATGCATCGGCTGTAGCGCTAGAAAGTTCACTCCACACACTTTACATGTCCCTTCGTGTTAGGTTTGTGTCAAAACTGATCGCACCACAGAAAGGCGTAGTAGTTAATAAGACACTGCTAGATGCACTTAGTAGTCGCAAGCGCTATACAGACATGCTAACGATTCACGATCAACTAGTGTATATACACAAGGGACCGATAGAACCAAACATACTCATAGAAAAGTGTTTCCAGTGCCGCGTTTCATGACTACTGTAGTTCATACGTTACGTGTAAATGGTGCACACCCAGGCAATGAATTTATATGGCCATCACTGGCTAGTATAGATCGTGGCCAGCAACCCAATAGAGTACTGTGGATTGATAATCCGCAAATAGATTTCAATACGCTTCACCCAGAGGCAGCAGCGTACATAATCACACCACAGTATTGGAAACGCACACTACCCAACCACCACATTCACCCCTGTTCGATATAGATCAGGATTTAGAAAAACAACATCCCAATAGATATCACTCTCTCTATATATCACTAGCAGTCTAGATCCACCTGATTTTACCAAGTGTTGGCAAATATGCCTACGACAGATTTGCATTGACTTGAAGCTGAATAGCAATTATATCAACAAACATCCTGCGATGAAACGCCCACCTCCTAGAACACATCCGTCCTAAGCGCCTACCGGCAGACACAGCTGCAAATCGCAACCCGGTGATGCGGTAGTGAGTCCGAGACAGTAGTGCCGCTACTGGTCTCTCTCTCATATTCAGTAATACGAAATGCAAATCGGTCATAGTATATTCTCAGCACTTGTTTCCAACCAGTTAGGATTTACAAACTACTACTAAAACAACCCATAGAACTACATACCCAAAGAAACCAAGCCACATAGCAAACTAAACGCAGCGCAACAACTCAGCCATTAGACAGTTCAGTTAGCCTCTACCTGAGAAAACAGGGATTAAGGCACAAACTGCGACACCTGCCGGCCGCCACAGGTCTTCGGACACAAGCCATTGTATATAGCAATAGCGTGTAAACAAATAAAGGTACCTAAACCCTAAACCCTAAAAAAAAACCCTAAAACCCTAAAAAAAACCCTAAAACCCTAAACCTAAAATCCCAATCGCACCCTTGGGAGATGGGTTTAACTCACCACCAATCAGTGATCCAGAAACGAGAAAGGAACTCTGACTTTATACAAACCCGTACTGATAGTAAGATGAAATCGCAATGAGTGACATTCTCGTGTATTATGTTAATCTAAATTCTCTAATGAATGTAGCTAAACAATACGAAATAATACGCTCACTTTGCAGTCAATGCGATGCCCTGTGTTTAGTAGAGACCTGGGGTTATACCGATCGTTTTGAATGCTGTGTGTAATAATACTAATACAAATCTGATCTACGCCTCACCGCCTTCTGCCAGTGCTCATCGCGGGGGCAGAAATAACGGTGTTGCCGTGATTAGTAGACACAATGCATATCAATTTAGATTCCATGCTTTTTTAGTCAATATTTCGTGGCTTTCACGTTTCGCGCAGTGACTGTGACTGTTGCTTGTGTATATTTGGCGCCATCCCTAGGGGATGATGTATATAATGTGCTATTATCTCTGAATTGCAAACCACACGTGTTGTGTGGCGACATGAATTTTCGTGATATCGAATATGGCGACGATAAAATCATTTCTCCTGCGCGCAGAGAATCGATTGAATTCTACACACGACTACATAGGCTAGATCATGTACTCCCATCGCAATCTGGGAATATACGGGTCGATCACGTATATGCACAAGCACGCACAAAGACATCACTATCTCTTTATACGTTGTAAAGATATCGGGCTCAGGACAGATCACGAGTGGGTATTTGCAATACAAATTGAATCATCAGATACTCAGACAGTACACACTAAACCTGCAGACATAGAATGTATGCCATCTCAGGGCTACAACAGATATCGCATTCGAACCTATAACTGCAAAAAATGTGCACTATACACGTACATTTTGTGCCAGAATTCGGGTGTTTGCTAAGACATGGATCAAACGAGTTCAGAACTCAGATCAGAATGATATCAAAATCATATACGACTCTATAATCAATCAGTTTTGGAAACGGGCACAAGGCTGTTTCTACGGTTACTTCTTAGAAAGTAATCCTCATAGATCATGCACACCCCTCCGCTCCACAGAACGAGTACTCAATGATGCTATAGTCAGGTTGTTCTCTAAACAGCGAAAATCTAGAACAAGACAACCCACTATACCAAATACCACAGAACCAACTGCACATATTATTAGTTCGTTTTTTAGAAAAGTTATTCAACAGAGATGCCTTCTACAAGATACCAGAGAAAACACACTCAGAATTTATCCCGATAGACCATGATGTTTTCACTACAGGAAATATTATGGATGTAATTTTGAGATACGATAGTCGAAAAGGCTCAGGCCCGGATGGCATACATATCGATCTCTTAAAAGCCGCGATAGAACCATACCCTAGTGGCCACAAAGACTAGGGAAACCCAATCCCAAATCACCAATTCTCAAGGTGTTGCACCTGTTATTCACTAAGATACTTCACACGGAGAGATACCTGATGCATGGCTATGCACTCTTATAGTACCTATCCCTAAGATTGATATACCGTTAGGTCCAGAGCAATTCCGACCTATAACGCTCACCCAGATATTAAGACGCATTTTCCAAATCGTGTTGCTCAGTCATATTAACAAATTAGATGCATTTAAAACACACAAAAGACAAGGTGGATTCAAATCCGGCTATTCTTGCTTTACACACGCACTGACATTACACGAATATATAAACCAGGCCAATCCTACAGATGCACCTACACATCAGATATTCCTAGACATTAAGAAAGCATACGATTCTGTGCGATTGGACAGGTTGTGGCGTTTACTACACAATAGACATGTACCCACACAACTCATCAGTTTGTTCAAAAAATATGTATCTCAATGTGACTTCGCGCGTTACGTACCAGCAAGTGCTGGGTCCAAAATTCGCTCGAAAGAATGGATTGACCCAGGGCGACCCAATAGCCCCTACATTATTTAATATATATATAGACCCACTTTTAGACAGTCTCGAGAAAGTTGACCCCAATGGGTTTCTCGGCTGGGTAGATGACATGTCACTATACAATCGAAACACCCTGAAACTACAGCAGTGTCTTAATCTCGCAGCCGTGTGGGGCAGACGTTCTGGTGTTGAGTTCCACCCACTAAAGTCACTATACATAGCACCAGAAAACCCAAAGGACCGATTTACATTTGTGCTCGATCAATGTAGTATACAATCCACTAAGACTGCGCGATACCTTGGGTTTCCAATGAGCCCGAAAGGAATCAATATAGTAGAGATGCTTGCAAACAGAACCACCACGCTCAGTAATGCAATAACCGATAGCGGTCCTTTCGGCTTTCGAGCTGGGGATCACTTGCACCCGCATAACAAGCTGATGATTTTTTTCGAGTGTTTATACTCTCCAAAATCACATATGAACTCTGTTTTATCCCTTTAGCCGATAAATCACTCACTGAAGTGATAGACAAACAGTTATTCCAACTCAATTTTGTGCTCCATCGTGCTGTAGGGTATATTACATCCACAGCGGCACAGAAAGACCCGCCTAAGAGTTTCACATCTACTATGCGTAATTCAATCAAATTTTGTGGCTTGCTTGATGCTCAGGCACTGTGTGAGTGGCAATGTGTAAGTTTAATCAATCATATTAGTAGAATGTCCATCAGAAATTCACTGCAAGACTATATGAACAAACGGAAATCCGTTTTCACCCCGATGGGACTCACCATGCTCGCTCGCGAGAACATCTATTTTATCCTTATTATAAACTATACAGGCAATTGAAGATCTTCTATACCAAAAAAAGAAACCAAACAAGGAAGAAGGTGCGCTACACCGCGAGGCAGCACGCGAGCTGAGATTTCGGCTCATCTACCCCGGCGAAGAAGAACGCTACCGATTCGACACACCGCTGGAACATCACAGCTTCAGCAGTCTTCTCTTCCGAGTTCCGACGATCTTCCTGTTCTACATATTACACAGGTTCTGTTTCACGCTAGAAAAGACCCCGGCAGGTCTCGCATGCATCGGCTGTAGCGCTAGAAAGTTCACTCCACACACTTTACATGTCCCTTCGTGTTAGAGTTTGTGTCAAAACTGATCGCACCACAGAAAGACGTAGTAGTTAATAAGACACTGCTAGATGCACTCAGTAGTCGCAAGCGTTATACAGACATGCTAACGATTCACGATCAACTAGTATATATACACAAGGGACCGATAGAACCAAACATACTCATAGAAAAAGTGTCTCCAGTGCCGCGTTTCATGACTACTGTAGTTCATACGTTACGTGTAAATGGTGCACACCCAGGCAATGAATTTATATGGCCATCACTGGCTAGTATAGATCGTGGCCAGAAACCAATAGAGTCCTGTGGATTGATAATGCGCAAATAGATTTCAATACGCTTCACCCAGAGGCAGCAGCGTACATAATCACACCACAGTATTGGAAACGCACACTACCCAACCACCACATTCACCCCTGTTCGATATAGATCAGGATTTAGAAAACAACATCCCAATAGATATCACTCTCTCCTATATCACTAGCAGTCTAGATCCACCTGATTTGACCAAGTGTTGGCAAATATGCCTACGACAGATTTGCATTGACTTGAAGCTGAATAGCATTTATATCCACAAACATCCTGCTATGAAACGCCCACCTCCTAGAACACATCCGCCTTAAGCGCCTACCGGCAGGCACAGTCGCACATCGCGACCCGGTGATGCGGTAGTGAGTCCGAGACAGTAGTGCCGCTACTGGTCTCTCTCTCATATTCAGTAATACGAAATGCAAATCGGTCACAGTATATTTTCAGCACTTGTTTCCAACCAGTTAGGATTTACAAACTACTACTAAAACAACCCATAGAACTACATGCCCAAAGAAACCAAGCCACATAGCAAACTAAACGCAGCGCAACAACTCAGCCATTAGACAGTTCAGTTAGCCTCTACCTGAGAAAACAGGGATTAAGGCACAAACTGCGACACCTGCCGGCCGCCACAGGTCTTCGGACACAAGCCATTGTATATAGCAATAGCGTGTAAACAAATAAAGATACCTAAACCCTAAAACCCTAAAACCCTAAAACCCTACAGCAGTGTCTTAATCTCGCAGCCGTGTGGGGCAGACGTTCTGGTGTTGAGTTCCACCCACTAAAGTCACTATACATAGCACCAGAAAACCCAAAGGACCGATTTACATTTGTGCTCGATCAATGTAGTATACAATCCACTAAGACTGCGCGATACCTTGGGTTTCAATGAGCCCGAAAGGAATCAATATAGTAGAGATGCTTGCAAACAGAACCACCACGTTCAGTAATGCAATAACCAATAGCGGTCCTTTCGGCTTTCGAGCTGGGGATCACTTGCACCCGCATAACAAGCTGATGATTTTTCGAGTGTTTATACTCTCCAAAATCACATATGGACTCTGTTTTATCCCTTTAGCCGACAAATCACTAACCGAAGTGATAGACAAACAGTTATTCCAACTCAATTTTGTGCTCCATCGTGCTGTAGGGTATATTACATCCACAGCGGCACAGAAAGACCCGCCTAAGAGTTTCACATCTACTATGCGTAATTCAATCAAATTTTGTGGCTTGCTTGATGCTCAGGCACTGTGTGAGTGGCAATGTGTAAGTTTAATCAATCATATTAGTAGAATGTCAATCAGAAATCCACTGCAAGACTATATGAACAAACGGAAATCCGTTTTCACCCCGATGGGACTCACCATGCTCGCTCGCGAGAACATCTATTTTTATCCTTATTATAAACTATACAGACAATTGAAGATCTTCTATACCAAAAGAAAACCAAACAAGGAAGAAGGTGCGCTACACCGCGAGGCAGCACGCGAGCTGAGATTTCGGCTCATCTACCCCGGCGAAGAAGAACGCTACCGATTCGACACACCGCTGGAACATCACAGCTTCAGCAGTCTTCTCTTCCGAGTTCCGACGATCTTCCTGTTCTACATATTACACAGGTTCTGTTTCACGCTAGAAAAGACCCCGGCAGGTCTCGCATGCATCGGCTGTAGCGCTAGAAAGTTCACTCCACACACTTTACATGTCCCTTCGTGTTAGAGTTTGTGTCAAAACTGATCGCACCACAGAAAGACGTAGTAGTTAATAAGACACTGCTAGATGCACTCAGTAGTCGCAAGCGTTATACAGACATGCTAACGATTCACGATCAACTAGTATATATACACAAGGGACCGATAGAACCAAACATACTCATAGAAAAAAGTGTCTCCAGTGCCGCGTTTCATGACTACTGTAGTTCATACGTTACGTGTAAATGGTGCACACCCAGGCAATGAATTTATATGGCCATCACTGGCTAGTATAGATCGTTGCCAGCAACCCAATAGAGTCCTGTGGATTGATAATGCGCAAATAGATTTCAATACGCTTCACCCAGAGGCAGCAGCGTACATAATCACACCACAGTATTGGAAACGCACACTACCCAACCACCACATTCACCCCTGTTCGATATAGATCAGGATTTAGAAAACAACATCCCAATAGATATCACTCTCTCTATATCACTAGCAGTCTAGATCCACCTGATTTGACCAAGTGTTGGCAAATATGCCTACGACAGATTTGCATTGACTTGAAGCTGAATAGCAATTATATCCTCAAACATCCTGCTATGAAACGCCCACCTCCTAGAACACATCCGCCTTAAGCGCCTACCGGCAGACACAGTCGCACATCGCGACCCGGTGATGCGGTAGTGAGTCCGAGACAGTAGTGCCGCTACTGGTCTCTCTCTCATATTCAGTAATACGAAATGCAAATCGGTCATAGTATATTCTCAGCACTTGTTTCCAACCAGTTAGGATCTACAAACTACTACTAAAACAACCCATAGAACTACATACCCAAAGAAACCAAGCCACATAGCAAACTAAACGCAGCGCAACAACTCAGCCATTAGACAGTTCAGTTAGCCTCTACCTGAGAAAACAGGGATTAAGGCACAAACTGCGACACCTGCCGGCCGCCACAGGTCTTCGGACACAAGGCATTGTATATAGCAATAGCGTGTAAACAAATAAAGATACCTAAACCCTAAAACCCTAAAATCCGATTTCTGGGCTGTACTGGTTCGTACCTATACGGATTGAAATATTTTCAGTACGTGACCGGGCTTGTCTATATATCGTTGGCCAACAGCTAAGAAACCTGCTTTCTGGGCTGCTCTGGTTCGTACCTATACGGATTGAAATATTTTCAGTACGTGACCGGGCTTGTGTATATATCGTTGGCCAACAGCTAAGAAACCTGCTTTCTGGGCTATTGCTTGTTCGTATGAAGCAATAGCCGAGAAATTCTACAATAGCTCAGCGCTCATTTGCAAAATAGTAAATTATATTCTAACCTGTCTACTGTAGACTATAGGAAAGTGTTATTCTTTCTCCTCACTCTAAGTGCAGAATGAAAATATGCTGTATCCGAGACTGTCTGTGTCGTCTTAAATACACTAGCTAATGTCCTGCTCTCAACAGCTTGATATCGTCATATCTAAGCCTATCGGACGAGTAGGGTGTTTGATCCCCTACCTAGGTCATGCAGTTTCCTGCCTCCTGGTTGGAATCATAGAGTATGGCACCCACAATATGAAAACATTATCATGCCACTCCGCAGTTCGTGAGATAATATTTTGCAGCAAGCTGCAATTTCAATTCTAGCTCAGTGTCTAATGCCTGAAAACTTGTTTTAAATCATAAGCCAATGAAAACTTTTTCCTATTTTTTTTTTTAATATTCGCGAGCATGGCCTGACACAAAATTCAGAAAGTTCACATCGCTGAATTCGGCTTATCAGCGGGTACTAACCGGGGGGGTCGATTGACAGAATACGTGGAAACGACAATAACTTGGTAGATTTATCGATGTTTTGCCTTATGTTCACATATTGTTTTGGCGCCACAGGCAAATTCTGACCAATGGCAAGAAATTAATCCTATATTAAACGATTCTGGTAGGCTGCTTTATTTTTTAGATTTGCGATCAGCAAATGAAATTTTGAGCGGAATCGGTGTATACCCTTTTGTACCAGGCAAAGAGTCAGCCGGCCTGTCCGTTTTCCCTTAAATTAATTTTACACTTCCAGCGGGTCATGTTAGTGTTTGCTGTTTAATCGCACTGCAACGCCAACCAAATTTGCGATTTTTAGACCGGCACGAAAGACACAGACAGACCGGAGTTTTAAGTATATAGGGTTAGTTGATGTCCTGCCAACTAACCTCGTAAACTGCAGCATGTTTTTGGTTACGTATAGAAAGTTCAACATATTTATGCTTGTTACGGTTGACCTAGGTACACTAAACATTATAAAGTTATATGATTCTGGTGATAAATATTACTGTTTTTTTAGTGGTTCATCTGGAACCACGCCAAGGAAATACTGGACAACTGTAGAGGCACATCATTAATACGGTGACTAACAAGGAGGGTTCTCTGCAGTTACCCTTCACTACTGAGCATGCTTCAGATTTGAAGTCTACCAACTTTAAAGGCTCCAGATATGCCCAATCCATGCTAGACACCAATGGTTTAATGTCAAAGTATCTGGAAACGACAGTATACTTTCCAATACAATACACCAATCAACAACAAGATACACTTGCGCCTGACGTTCTAATGGCCTTTTAAAAGTACAACTGTAATTGTAAATTACCCGTAGACCTGTATAAGTACAAGGCGCAGGGCTATTGGCTGTATCTCAGCTATTTCCTGGCCGGAATGTTTGTTCCGACAAATCTTAGAAATATGCAACGCTCTGCTAGTTTAAAAAAAACTGAATAAATCTTGCAGACCGTTTTTAATTTTTAAACATTGTACATATCTCTCATCCGACACAATAAAAGACAAGATTTGATGCAAAAGAAACCCCCCCCTAAAATTTAACCCCTAAACCCCTATCGCACCACGGCAGCGTGCTAGACATTCCTTCTTCGCCTAACGGAATTGCCGTTTGCGCAGCTCATACTAACTGTTATACTACTCCTACCTTTTCCCCTCTACTAACTGTTATACTACTCCTACCTTTTCCCCTCTACCGTCATCAGCAACTTGAACAGATAAGCATGGTGTTTCACCGGTAATCCTGGCAGTTGTGGCGAACACTGCAAGTATTTCATTCCGTTGATTTTGTGATAAACCAGTGAAGTGGACAAAAGGGTCGCCCCATCGGAATACGTGTTCAGTGGTGGCATTTTCATATTTTCCTTTCTGTGCGAGAAAGAAAGCCGACGGTCGGCAAAATGAATTGACTTTTCGCGTGGGTATGAACGATACGTCGTGACCTATTTCGGTTTCAGTGTTGGCGGGGAAGACGGTCACGTTCCAAATATCAACGAGTAGAATGGATAATACAGGCTGGTCGACTAAGCCCGGACCGTGGAATTGTTTGATTCGTTCTTGTAACATGGGGTCAGTGTATATTTGAGGTCCTTGTGTGATCATAATATCGAGTAAATTTCTCGACCATTGAGAATTTCGTATAAGAAATATTCCGTTGTTGAATGGCAAAACCGTCAAGTTGTGTTCGCGCGGTAGTATTAAGCTAGTGTTACGATGTGCATACTTGTGAATATATCTACGTATATCGAATTGCTCGTCTACAACCATCACGTCACTATCTGCGAAAAGAACCCACTGCTCGTCCGATTCTGAGTCCGCAAACACCTTGCGTATAATATCGTACTTACAAAATTTAATATACGAAGTATGTGCTGTTGCGAAAGCCTTGCAATCATTTTCGATCGTATACTTGTAATTATGGACTGCAGCATAATTATGAAAGCTTGTTCTGGTGTATTGCACGAAAGGAAGTTCTGGCCGACTGTCGAAGAGGACGATATGAACAGGAATCTTTTCGCGAAATGATACACCACTATCCCCTTCCAGAAACAAGCCTAAACCCACGTAACACCACCACGAGCTTGCCATTAAAAAGCCAAGCAAAAAGGAGTGTGACCTTAACTTTAGCTTCCAATTCCACGTAAACAAACGATAAGTCATAATGCAATATTTATCTGACAGAAGCGGAAGCTCAATTTTACGGGCTTTATATGGTGTACGAAAGTATAACTTCGTGCAACAAAAAAAATTCAATATATACAAACGAGGGGCTATTTATTGAATATGAAAAAAACCTCGTGTGCTTATTATTCGGTTTTTAGAAACCAAGCACAAATCAAGTCCTTTCGAGTTCCGACTATACCGACATCAACATCGAATCGGGTTTAGGCTGCTCACACTTGGTATTTAAAAATGAATTTGTATCCGATTTCTCAAAAATATTTAATTATATATTGAAATCGATTGGAGTTTTTGATTATTCAAATCCAAATCCCGTTTAAGGGTGTGGCTCCCAGAATCAATTCCAGCGAAAATTTAAATTTCAAACCTGAATGTAAAAATATAAATTCTCTCCAAGATAAAATATAAGTACAACTGGAGGCTTTTTTGAAAATAGAATATTAAAAATATCCAATCAGGACATAGTTGTAAATTATTTTTAGAATCGTTTACGTAAATTCTCAGCAATTTCCGCCAACGATTTGGGTCCATATCGATGGCAGAAATGCGAAATAATTTGTGAAAATGAATTTAAAAATAGGTGTACTAAAAATATTTTGCCGGTGTGACACGTTATCATCGATTTGCCGAAAAATATGGCTTCAAATCAATTTTTTCGCGAAATTCATCTACCGGTATGAGCAATTTACATCTCCAGTCTATTGAAAAAATTATAAATGACAGCTAACAATAATTAGGGGCTTCAAACCCAACCTCAACTCGTTTCAGGTTAAAACGTATAAAAATCAATCAGTTTGTATCATCGTTTACTTCCATATAGCTCCTTCGGGGTTTCAAGTGGATGTAAATCTCAGGTTCACAGAATTGTCCTAAAGTCGCTTGTCTCATTTACAACGAATAGTCTTTTCATTGATTTTTGATTTTTATTCATTTTTACATGTGTTTATTCACTACCTATATTGTAGTACACTTTTCACTTAGTAGACCCTGCGGGCCTGCGGCTCGAAGAAACGTACTATTCTATAACTGTTCTCGACAGCATTAATGCGCAGTTGCGCAGTCTATAAGATAATCACTGTATATCGTTGAGAAACATTAACACAATGAACATTATTTACTACACACTTCGTGGCCCATTTTTACCACGATAGGACAACTTATCAAGTGCAAATTGCGAAATTTGACTATTACAATATGTCCCAATATACTTTAAAACGTATAAAAACCGTTTTGTGTAGATTTGCCACTTTTTGTAAACCATTTTAATCGATAAATGGGCGTAGTAAACACATCAAAATACGAAACTAAAACCTACTTGAGTCTCTCTGAGGCTCAGTGCGGTGTATTGATTCTTATATTTGATTGCCGTGTGAATTGATTGTAAACTAATTCTAATTCCACACTAATAGTGGTTTAAGCGGACTTTTATTACACTGCCCTCAAGCTCGAGCGTCACCAGCGATGGAAGAGCTTCAAAAATAAATTACCTCCTACAGTATTGAAAATTAAACAAATTAAACTAGTAGTGTAAATTAAACAAAATAAAAAACTAGTGAAAAGCCTTCTGCTGAGTATGTTGGCGCCTTGGAAACTGGTCTTTTGAACCATCCCTGTAGTAAACACATCAAAATACGATAAAAACCTACTGAGTCTCCCTGAGGCTCAGTGCGGTGTATTTATTCTTATATTTGATTGTCTACGTGGTCTACAAATAATTCACCTCGTGTGAATTAATTGTAAACTAATTCTAACTCCACACTGATAGTGGTTTAAGGGGACTTTTACCACACTCCCCTCAAGCTCAAGTGTCACCAGTGATTGAAGAACTTCAAAAATAAATGACCTCTTAAACTATTGAAAATTTAACATATAAAACTAGTAGTGTAAATTAAACAATATATATATATATATA
Source organism: Sphaeroforma sirkka (assembly GCA_001586965.3). Taxonomy (NCBI): domain Eukaryota; class Ichthyosporea; order Ichthyophonida; genus Sphaeroforma; species Sphaeroforma sirkka. The sequence goes on along the minus strand of LUCW03001896.1, from coordinate 9,546 downwards.
TATAAACTAATGAAATCCTTCTGCTGAGTAAGTTCTTGCCTTGGAAACTGGTCTTTTGAACCATCCCGGCTGTGCTGGTATATTTTCACCCCCCCAAAAGCTAGGGTATCCGCTGGTATGTTTTCACCCCCCCATAAGCTAGGGTATCCGCTGGAGTTATACTCGCCTATAAGCTCGAGTTGTGGAATCGTCGTTCGCCTCTACACCGTGGTGAAATCTCACGAGGAGAGACAAAACTCCGATCCGGAAGTAGATGATAGACATCTAGTATTCATCAACGCAACGTTGGAATTATTGTTGTTGTGCCGCTTTCTTCTTCTGCCGAGTTTGCTCGGCTTTGCGGTATGCCGCGATGTCATTCGGATCGTCAAAAGCTTCGACTGACTCCCAAGTTGGATCACCATCCCGCCAGCGAACCAAGTATTCTGTATTCCCTGTGGAATCATTCTGTCTATGTCGAATGATGTAACGGAACGAGGAACTATCCTGCCACATATGATCTTCTAAAGGCTTTTCGGTGGCTCTATGGACTAGCCGCAAAAGTTCCACTCTAACTGGTTTACCTTTGAAAGTATCTGGAAGTGAACCATCCTTGTGTGTCAGTTCATATCCTTGTCCCTGTCTGGCTTTGACAACGTATGGTCCAAACATTGGTCGCATTGCTTTGGTTGTGCGACCTTCGGACCGTACCATTACCACATCCCCTGGTTGAAATGCGATAAAATCGTAAGCATGGAGGCGGTCAAACTGCCTGGATAGTGTGTCTGCGTATTTCTGCGTGACCTTGTAAAGCGTCGGCAAGATAGTGTCGTGCAAACGATCCAGCCGGTGTGCCCAAGCCTCATTGGTGACCGGCTGATTCCCCGGAAGGTCATCCGTGAAGTCAGCAAACGGAACATGACGGCGACCGAAGTAAGCACTGAATGGTGCTGTCTTGTGTCGCCGAGATATTCGGAGGTTCTGGCACAGCATAATAAGTGGTAGTCGGACATCCCATGCCGTAGGCAAAGATTCACATAGCTTGCGAACTCCTTGGTGTATGTCTCTGTGTCTTCTCTCCGCTGCTCCCAGAACCTGAGGACGATATGGTGGCGACTTCGCATGCATCACTCCAACTTCTTGAGTTATTAATTTAACAATCTTGTTCGAAAACTCGCCTCCCTCGTCTGATTGAATTTTCCTGGGAAAACCATGTTCCCCAAACACCTCCATAAGTTTCGATGTCACCACTGTAATATCGAGTACCCCGTTGCTATATCTAAGACGTGCAATATATATCGATTTCCTGCTGCTGAAACTAGTGGCATTGGACTCATGTCGACTTTAATATGATCCCACGGATACTTTGCCGTTATATGAATCATCGGGTGAAATCCCTTTCGTAACACCCTCTGTCCTAGACATGTGCGACAGTTTCTTCTAACTGTTTGTGCAAGTTCTAGAGCGTTAGGCCACAAATGTCCGTTCTGCTGTAGTTGAGCAACTGTATCCTCTGCTCTATGATGCCCAATCTCATGCTGACACAAGGTGAGCTGTGTGCGACGGCTTATCTCTTCCTCATCTGGAGAATCCGTCATGACTACTTCCGGGGTAGCGATCGATACTAGCCGAGACGTATCTAATGGGGCGACTTTCGATACTGAGGACGGTTCGGCATATCCCAATCGTGCTGAAAACGTCGCTGGAAGGCTGTACCCATTGCGTGGGCCTACTCTAGCAATGACTGTGTGACCCCATGGTGTCTTGCCACTCGCATACTTTCCGTATTTGAGGAAGGAGTGGGCTGTCCTTGGAACTAATACTGGGTCTCTTTGTAGAAGCGACTTGAATAACTGGAACCAAGGCTCGTGGGGCGCCCACGGTAGACACACCGTAGCTGTGGCCCTCTCTGATCGTATCTTGCGCAACATTCTATGGATTAATCTCCATGGTGGGTTCATCCATCCGTCTATATCTTTCCAACAATGTGCAAACGCTCCACCCCTGTCATCGTCGGTGTAGTAGCGTGGCAAATGATGGTCCTGATGCGAAGCAAAGACATCGACATTATTCTCACCCATAATCCGTTGCGCTTGCTCAAAGTAGTCTGGAAAAAGTTTCCAACATTCTGCATATAGTACCTCCGGGTCCTCAGTCTCAACAGTTCCCTCATGAAGCCTAGACCACGCGTCTGGTAACACGTTCTTTATACCCGGGATGTGCGAGATAGTGAAATTGAAAGGCGCTATGATGTGATGCCATCGTTGTAGCATCGGATTCAGCTTTAGCTGTGTGTTCATATACACCAAAGCCTTGTGATCAGTCAACACTGAAAAGCGTTGACCTTCGAGATGATCCCGGAAGTGTGTGAGACCATATACCAAGGCCAATAATTCCTTCATGGGTGTTGCGTAATTGCGCTGTGCTGCGTTGAGGGTCTTGCTGAAGAACATTAGGTATTGCTTCTTCCCTTCTATGGTCTGGAACAATGCACCTCCAATACCGTAGTCGCTTGCATCCGTTTCGAGTTGTAAAGGTACTTCGTCGACGGGAAATTTCAATACTACTGCCTCAACTATGGCTTGCTTCATGGCATCCCAAGCTTGCTGGTGTCTCTGTTCCCACCTGTCTCCAATGATTTCCTTAGGCTTCAGTCTTACAAATTCCCGGAGTGGGGCAACTACCTCTGCAAAGTTTGGTAGGTGCTCGTGAAGAAAGTTGGCTAATCCCAAGGCCGATGCAATGTCTTTGTACTTCTTCGGGGTTGGCCAGTCAATGAGCTTGGCCTGCTTTTCATGGCAAATATCAATTCCGGCCTTCGATACTCGCTTCCCTAGGATCATGACTTGACTGCAAAATGACATTTTGAAGGGTTTAGCATGAAACTGTGGTACGTCAGCCGCCGAATGACCTCTTTCACTACTCGTACGTGTTCCTCGTAGTCATCTGTTGCTATTACGATGTCGTCCAGGTAGTGGTGTGCCGGAAGTCCTTGCAATATCACACTCAGTGTACGCTGAAACTGCTGCGTCAGTGTGTGTAGTCCAAATGGCGCTGATGTAAAGGAATACTGGCTTTTGCCATGTGTGAAACTGAATAGATACTGAGAATCAGGGTGAATTGGGAGTCGATGGTACGCTGCGGTTAGATCCAATGTCGTGTAATATCTCTTTCCTTTGATGTTCCCAATGATGTCGTTGATACGGGGAATAATGAACTGATCCGCCGGTATTAATGCATTCACCGCTCTGAGGTCCAAACACACTCGCACTTTCTTTAGTTCTCCAGATTGAGTATACTCTGGCACTGCGAGCAAGGGTAAGTTGACGGAAGTGGCTGTATCCCTTTGAACTATGACCAAATCTTGAATCCACTTCTGCACCTGTCTATCTACCCATGGTATCCATTTGTCTGCTACAAAGTTCCTTACTGCCTTCCGCATCCTTGCAGCTTGATCTGGTGTCACTGGCAATCTAACTTCGCCTCCTTCCAGTCTGCACCTGTCCTTTTCTCGAATACCGTCATTGTCCCTCAGTTCCTAGTCTAGTTCCAGGCGAACACCGGTTTCCTCGGTCAAATCTGGTGGTCGTCTCAACGGTATTGGTTCCAATAGTTTGTCTAGCTCCGTTGGATCTATGGGTGAGAATGGCGATTGAAGGCCTCCCACGTATAGCCCTAAGCCAGGCATAAGATCCTGGCCTACGATCGCGTCGATAGCCGGTGGTAGATTCATTAGCTCGAAAGACTGTTCTGTGAGCTCTAGACCATATCGTACTGGAGTTTGTACGGTTGAGCCTATTCGCCGTGTACGAAGACTACGATCAGCTAGGTATATATAGGATCCCTCCGGAGCCGACTTAATTTGCAATCCCCAATCGTGTGCGGATGTCGAATCAATGCAACTTCTGTTTGCCCCAGATATTCCTGATCGCTGCCTATGGTTTCCCACGTTGCATCCTCTTCCAACTCACCCTGTTCGATTTCGTCTGGGTGTGCCAGTATGGAAGCAATGTGTGTGTCTGTCGGCGTGGTCTCCTCCTGCTCCGTTTGCTGGTCGTTCGAGTCTATTAGAGCCGTAATGGTGTTGACCGCGGGCAAACTCTTATTGAAGGATACGCCTTGCTTAAATCCTCGGCCCGAGTTGGATGTGAATCCAACCCTTTTGTTCGACTGGTAGTGCTTGCAGGATGATATATGCCTGAAACTGGGTGGGGCACCCGCTCTGCACGCGTAACACGTGGTGGTCGTAGACGTGCTTGTGCGTTGTGTGCTGCCTCCTCCTGTATTCGTATTCAAATTACGATCTCGTTGTTGGGCTGGAAACTGTCTACGCCTATCCCCCACATTCATCTGTGTCCGTACCCGTTGTCTGAGGATGGCATCGGTTTCTTGTCTGTCTGGATTTAAAATGCGGAGAAGGTCTTCAGTCTCCAGGTGGTCCCAACCTATGTGGTGTTGTAGCGTGCGTTCATACGTCATATTACCTGTCAGGTCCTCGAGGGCCTGTATGAGGCAGTGATTAAGCAACCGCTTAGGAAAGTCCTTGCCCTTATCTGCTCGCTCCCAGGCTCTCTTGTGAACTTCCACAATCTTGTTCAAATGTTCCCTGGCTGACTCTACACCCTTGGTGCGGGGATTACCTTTCGCCAACTTCTTAAAGGTAGGGTCTACGGTGGCCTTGCTCTCATGTTGACAGATTTGGTCTATGACCTGTTCCGCCGGATATACCCTCAGCTGATTATGGTTGTCACGGAGATAGTCAATTGTGGCCTTTGCTGCCTTAAAATGTATGAGTACCTTATAGAACCAACGTACCATCCACGACTCATCTAGTCCTGAGACATGGGCGTTCTTCAGTGCCTCTTCTAGCGCCCCTCGTGTGTCTCTATCGGCTGTGCTGCTTAATTGATAACGGTCTAAAGGCCAATCGGGCCATGTCCGTGGCTCCGGAGCTCTGTTCTTCCTGATAGCTTCCAATTGAGTATTCAACGCTCCTTTCAGTGTATCGATCGTGGACGTTAGTAGTGTACATCTTGGGACATCGTAGTTTCCCTGTGCTCGACAAAGTTCATCCACAAAGAAAGATATCTTCCCTTCGAGGCGTTGACACATGGCTCGCGATGCTCGTTCCACTGCGCTGGTGTCATGATCGGCTCTCGCCTGTTCGTCTTTGTGCGCTCGTTTTCTGCTGCCATGAACATTACCGTCGTCGACGTCACTAGACTTGCGCTTACCGTCGTCGACGTCACTAGACTTGCGCTTACCGTCGTCGACGTCACTATACTTGCGCTTATCGTCGTCAACGTAACTAGCCTTGCGCATATCCTGTATCGATCGCGCGAAGTCTCGGTGCTGTCGGCTGAGTTCCCATCGTCTACGTAGTTGTTCTCGTTCGGCTTCCCTACGATAATCCCCATGTGGGTCGCTCAAATATTGCTCTAGCTGTCGGCCCCTGATTTCGTCAGAGTTTTGCTGACGAGTGCCCGTGGCCCACCCCTGACATATTGCTATGCCGTTGGACTTGTCGCTCATCCCCGTTGCCTGCGAGGGAATCCTGACTTGCACTGGTGAAACTCCCCGATCGAGTTCGCTTTCGAGTGAAATCTCGTTCAGGTGCTCGGTGAAAAGACTGCCATGAATGCGGTCTATCACCTGCTGAATGAATGCCCGAGGTACCTCGGACATTGGCTACCCTGTGTCGCTCAGCTGCTGGTTCAGCAGACTTTGAACGACTAGTATGCCTAATCACAAATTGCACCTCACTGTCTTCTGGATCTGCTCTCCCTCTTGCCGTGCCCGTGCCCAACTGATGTCGCCTGCTTGCTACCTGGCGCACGTCTTGGTCTGTCTGTTCATATCGCGGTTGTTCATCTCTTCGACGCGATGCTACTGTCTGGCGCGAAGAAGCTGTGCCTCCTTAGTGGGTCTGCTCGAAATCTGACAAGGATCTCTGGGTTGCTTTTGCCGTCGCGACGAGTGCGTCGAGGGCTACGGGGTGCTGGACGCATAGGCATCTTGATGTTAAGACTTCGATGTATGGCTTTGTGTTGTTGATGAATAGTTGGTCCAGATTGAAGGAGTGTCGGCTATTATATAATAGTTGACTTCAGCCATTTGTGTTACACACTTTCTTCCGCCGTTCTCCTCCCGTGATACCAAAATAGCTAATTATCATTGAATCATGTTGATGTCTACAAGGTCTGCTTGCGGGTCCCCGAAAACTCGTTGCGCTCAAATACACCTTGCTCCTTAATGATTGCTAATCATTTTGTTTGGGTTGGTTTTGGTAATGAGTACTCGTTTTGCTCTCCTTTGCTCTGCCTATAGGAGTAATTAAGAGTTGCTGATAGACTCGAAGCGTGTTCAATGATCAACCGCCTGTCGTGTTCTAGCGTTCTGAATGCTCCTTTAATCCAACCTTCGGACCACTGTACTCCAACATCAATCAAACCCGAGGCCTGCAGCCAGGAAGTTCAGGTCAAGGTTCCCAAGAATAACCTTGAAGCCCAAGGTAGTTACATCGGTTATGAAGTTGGAAAACCAAAAAAACAAATTCCCTATTCAAACCAACTTGAGTGTACTTGCACGATGCCTGATAAGTGCTGTCTACTCTTGCATGTACTATTTCTTCTGTTCCTTGCAAGAGTCCGCTGCATCTTGACGATTCGCCTTATACGTCGGTGATAACGTTCTCGTTCTCCTTAGTTTTCACCAACAATCATACAACCGTACCATGCTATGTTGGTCCTACGGCTGATTCACTTACGTTGACTTCCTATCTCTCTAGAATGGAAATTTAAGTATATATATATATATATATATATGTATATATATATACGAGAATGTATTCTGTCTTGTAACATCGGTAAATATGTCTTCTAGTTGTGTGTTGGTCGTGGGTTCGATACCCCCGTGATATATTTTTTCCTATGCTTTCGTGACCATCGAAGTTCGCGCATGCAACGATGGCGAACATTCGACTCCGAGATATTTTCGAAAAATCGATCTTCTAACCATGCCACTCTTTTCGTCTAGCCAATTGATTACCAAAACTTGCTCCAGTAGTTGATATTTGTTGAAAATACGAGTTGAAATCGCATTCTTTTCTGTCTCAGTTTCTCTCAAACTGTGCCTAGCTCCTCTTCTGCATTGCTACCTGTCTCACGCGCGCTTAATTCACTCGTTTCCATTCTCCGTCGCCTGACACTGTCGATTCTACATTGCTACCTGCTTTTCTTGATCACCTCTATCTGCCCTTTGTCGTCGCTGTACTCGCCCACACCTATGAAAATCTGCCATATCGACCTTCTCTACGCCAAATTACGTTCTTCTATACCCCTAACTGCGATACTGCATCATGTTCGTGTTGTGTGGATTGACTAGGCCAGTCAAAACATTGTTCAAACGTCCTATGACTGCTAATTAGTCAGAGGGAGGCCTTGATTGTCAACGACGGCCAACGATATATAGATTGGAGCCCGGTCACGTACTGAAAATATTTCAATCCGTATAGGTACGAACCAGTACAGCCCAGAAAGCAGGTTTCTTAGCCGTTGGCCAACGATATATAGACAAGCCCGGTCACGTACTGCAAATATTTCAATCCGTATAGGTATGAACCAGTACAGCCCAGAAAGCAGGTTTCTTAGCCGTTGGCCAACGATTTCTAGACTAGCCCGGTCACGTACTGCAAATATTTCAATACGAATAGGTACGAACCAGAGCAGCCCAGAAAGCAGGTTTCTTAGCCGTTGGCCAACGATTTCTAGACTAGCCCGGTCACGTACTGTAAATATTTCAATCAGTATAGGTATGAACCAGTACAGCCCAGAAAGCAGGTTTCTTAGCCGTTGGCCAACGATTTCTAGACTAGCCCGGTCACGTACTGTAAATATTTCAATCCGTATAGGTATGAACCAGTACAGCCCAGAAAGCAGGTTTCTTAGCTGTTGGCCAACGATATATAGACAAGCCCGGTCACGTACTGCAAATATTTCAATCCGTATAGGTACGAACCAGTACAGCCCAGAAAGCAGGTTTCTTAGCCGTTGGCCAACGATTTCTAGACTAGCCCGGTCACGTACTGCAAATATTTCAATCCGTATAGGTACGAACCAGAGCAGCCCAGAAAGCAGGTTTCTTAGCTGTTGGCCAACGATATATAGACAAGCCCGGTCACGTACTGAAAATATTTCAATCCGTATAGGTATAGGAACCAGTACAGCCCAGAAAGCAGGTTTCTTAGCCGTTGGCGAACGATATATAGACAAGCCCGGTCACGTACTGCAAATATTTCAATCCGTATAGGTATGAACCAGTACAGCCCAGAAAAGCAGGTTTCTTAGCCGTTGGCCAACGATTTATAGACTAGCCCGGTCACGTACTGCAAATATTTCAATACGAATAGAACCAGTACGAACCAGAGTTTTCAGCCCAGAAAGCAGGTTTCTTAGCCGTTGGCCAACGATTTCTAGAACGATAGCTAGCCGGTCACGTACTGTAAATATTTCAATCCGTATAGGTATGAAACCAGTACAGCCCAGAAAGCAGGTTTCTTAGCCGTTGGCCAACGATTTCTAGACTAGCCCGGTCACGTACTGCAAATATTTCAATCCGTATAGGTATGAACCAGTACAGCCCAGAAAGCAGGTTTCTTAGCTGTTGGCCAACGATATATAGACTAGCCCGGTCACGTACTGCAAATATTTCAATCCGTATAGGTACGAACCAGTACAGCCCAGAAAGCAGGTTTCTTAGCCGTTGGCCAACGATTTCTAGACTAGCCCGGTCACGTACTGCAAATATTTCAATCCGTATAGGTACGAACCAGAGCAGCCCAGAAAGCAGGTTTTCTTAGCCGTTGGCCAACGATATACAGACTAGCCCGGTCACGTACTGCAAATATTTCAATCCGTATAGGTACGAACCAGTACAGCCCAGAAAGCAGGTTTCTTAGCCGTTGGCCAACGATATATAGACACTAGCCCGGTCACGTACTGCAAATATTTCAATCCGTATAGGTACGAACCAGTACAGCCCAGAAAGCAGGTTTCTTAGCCGTTGGCCAACGATTTCTAGACTAGCCCGGTCACGTACTGCAAATATTTCAATCCGTATAGGTACGAACCAGAACAGCCCAGAAAGCAGGTTTCTTAGCCGTTGGCCAACGATATATAGACTAGCCCGGTCACGTACTGTAAATATTTCAATCCGTATAGGTACGAACCAGTACAGCCCAGAAAGCAGGTTTCTTAGCTGTTGGCCAACGATATATAGACTAGCCCGGTCACGGTCACGTACTGTAAATATTTCAATCCGTATAGGTACGAACCAGTACAGCCCAGAAAGCAGGTTTCTTAGCCGTTGGCCAACGATTTCTAGACTAGCCCGGTCACGTACTGCAAATATTTCAATCCGTATAGGTACGAACCAGAGCAGCCCAGAAAGCAGGTTTCTTAGCTGTTGGCCAACGATTTCTAGACTAGCCCGGTCACGTACTGAAAATATTTCAATCCGTATAGGTACGAACCAGTACAGCCCAGAAAGCAGGTTTCTTAGCTGTTGGCC
>LUCW03001895.1:0-31947 GCA_001586965.3 Sphaeroforma sirkka | reverse complement strand
GCAAATATTTCAATCCGTATGAGTACGAACCAGAAGAGCCAGATGAAGGTTTCTTGGCCAACGATATAGACAGGCTGACGCAACATTTCAAATAAACCAGAAGAGCCCAGATAGAAGGTTTCTTAGCCGTTGGCCAACGATATATAGACTTGCCGGGTCGCACTGCAAATATTTCAATCCGTATGGTATGAACCAGAAGAGCCCAGATAGAAGGTTTCTTAGCCGTTGGCCAACGATATATAGACTTGATCGGTCACGCACTGCAAATATTTCAATCCGTATAGGTACGAACAGAAGAGCCCAGATAGAAGGTTTCTTAGCCGTTGGCCAACGATATAGACTTGCCCGGTCACGCACTGCAAATATTTCAATCCGTATAGGTACGAACCAGAAGAGCCCAGATAGAAGGTTTCTTAGCCGTTGGCCAACGATATATAGACTAGATCGGTCACGCACTGCAAATATTTCAATCCGTATAGGTATGAACCAGAAGAGCCCAGATAGAAGGTTTCTTAGCCGTTGGCCAACGATATATAGACTGATCGGTCACGCACTGCAAATATTTCAATCCGTAGGTACGAACCAGAAGAGCCCAGATAGAAGGTTTCTTAGCCGTTGGCCAACGATATATAGACTTGCGGTCACTGCAAATATTTCAATCCGTATATATGAACCAGAAGAGCCCAGATAGAAGGTTTCTTAGCCGTTGGCCAACGATATATAGACTAGATCGGTCACGCACTGCAAATATTTCAATCCGTATAGGTATGAACCAGAAGAGCCCAGATAGAAGGTTTCTTAGCCGTTGGCCAACGATATATAGACCGGTCACGCACTGCAAATATTTCAATCCGTATAGGTACGAACCAGAAGAGCCCAGATAGAAGGTTTCTTAGCCGTTGGCCAACGATATATAGACTTGCCCGGTCACGCACTGCAAATATTTCAATCCGTATAGGTACGAACCAGAAGAGCCCAGATAGAAGGTTTCTTAGCCGTTGGCCAACGATATATAGACTAGATCGGTCACGCACTGCAAATATTTCAATCCGTATAGGTACGAACCAGAAGAGCCCAGATAGAAGGTTTCTTAGCCGTTGGCCAACGATATATAGACTAGATCGGTCACGCACTGCAAATATTTCAATCCGTATAGGTACGAACCAGAAGAGCCCAGATAGAAGGTTTCTTAGCCGTTGGCCAACGATATATAGACTAGACCGGTCACGCACTGCAAATATTTCAATCCGTATAGGTATGAACCAGAAGAGCCCAGATAGAAGGTTTCTTAGCCGTTGGCCAACGATATATAGACTAGATCGGTCACGCACTGCAAATATTTCAATCCGTATAGGTATGAACCAGAAGAGCCCAGATAGAAGGTTTCTTAGCCGTTGGCCAACGATATATAGACTAGACCGGTCACGCACTGCAAATATTTCAATCCGTATAGGTATGAACCAGAAGAGCCCAGATAGAAGGTTTCTTAGCCGTTGGCCAACGATATATAGACTAGATCGGTCACGCACTGCAAATATTTCAATCCGTATAGGTATGAACCAGAAGAGCCCAGATAGAAGGTTTCTTAGCCGTTGGCCAACGATATATAGACTAGACCGGTCACGCACTGCAAATATTTCAATCCGTATAGGTACGAACCAGAAGAGCCCAGATAGAAGGTTTCTTAGCCGTTGGCCAACGATATATAGACTAGACCGGTCGCACTGCAAATATTTCAATCCGTATAGGTACGAACCAGAAGAGCCCAGATAGAAGGTTTCTTAGCCGTTGGCCAACGATATATAGACTAGACCGGTCACGCACTGCAAATATTTCAATCCGTATAGGTACGAACCAGAAGAGCCCAGATAGAAGGTTTCTTAGCCGTTGGCCAACGATATATAGACTAGATCGGTCACGCACTGCAAATATTTCAATCCGTATAGGTACGAACCAGAAGAGCCCAGATAGAAGGTTTCTTAGCCGTTGGCCAACGATATACAGACTAGCCCGGTCACGTACTGCAAATATTTCAATCCGTATAGGTATGAACCAGAAGAGCCCAGATAGGAGGTTTCTTAGCCGTTGGCCAACGATATATAGACTAGATCGGTCACACTGCAAATATTTCAATCCGTATAGGTATGAACCAGAAGAGCCCAGATAGAAGGTTTCTTAGCCGTTGGCCAACGATATATAGACTAGACCGGTCACGCACTGCAAATATTTCAATCCGTATAGGTATGAACCAGAAGAGCCCAGATAGAAGGTTTCTTAGCCGTTGGCCAACGATATATAGACTAGACCGGTCACACTGCAAATATTTCAATCCGTATAGGTACGAACCAGAAGAGCCCAGATAGAAGGTTTCTTAGCCGTTGGCCAACGATATATAGACTAGACCGGTCACGCACTGCAAATATTTCAATCCGTATAGGTACGAACCAGAGAGCCCAGATAGAAGGTTTCTTAGCCGTTGGCCAACGATATATAGACTAGACCGGTCACGTACTGCAAATATTTCAATCCGTATAGGTACGAACCAGAAGAGCCCAGATAGAAGGTTTCTTAGCCGTTGGCCAACGATATATAGACTAGACCGGTCACGCACTGCAAATATTTCAATCCGTATAGGTACGAACCAGAAGAGCCCAGATAGAAGGTTTCTTAGCCGTTGGCCAACGATATATAGACTAGCCCGGTCACGCACTGCAAATATTTCAATCCGTATAGGTATGAACCAGAAGAGCCCAGATAGAAGGTTTCTTAGCCGTTGGCCAACGATATATAGACTAGACCGGTCACGCACTGCAAATATTTCAATCCGTATAGGTATGAACCAGAAGAGCCCAGATAGAAGGTTTCTTAGCCGTTGGCCAACGATATATAGACTAGACCGGTCACGCACTGCAAATATTTCAATCCGTATAGGTATGAACCAGAAGAGCCCAGATAGAAGGTTTCTTAGCCGTTGGCCAACGATATATAGACTAGACCGGTCACGCACTGCAAATATTTCAATCCGTATAGGTACGAACCAGAAGAGCCCAGATAGAAGGTTTCTTAGCCGTTGGCCAACGATATATAGACTAGACCGGTCACGTACTGCAAATATTTCAATCCGTATAGGTACGAACCAGAAGAGCCCAGATAGAAGGTTTCTTAGCCGTTGGCCAACGATATATAGACTAGACCGGTCACGCACTGCAAATATTTCAATCCGTATAGGTACGAACCAGAAGAGCCCAGATAGAAGGTTTCTTAGCCGTTGGCCAACGATATATAGACTAGACCGGTCACGCACTGCAAATATTTCAATCCGTATAGGTATGAACCAGAAGAGCCCAGATAGAAGGTTTCTTAGCCGTTGGCCAACGATATATAGACTAGACCGGTCACGCACTGCAAATATTTCAATCCGTATAGGTACGAACCAGAAGAGCCCAGATAGAAGGTTTCTTAGCCGTTGGCCAACGATATATAGACTAGACCGGTCACGCACTGCAAATATTTCAATCCGTATAGGTACGAACCAGAAGAGCCCAGATAGAAGGTTTCTTAGCCGTTGGCCAACGATATATAGACTAGACCGGTCACACTGCAAATATTTCAATCCGTATAGGTACGAACCAGAAGAGCCCAGATAGAAGGTTTCTTAGCCGTTGGCCAACGATATATAGACTAGACCGGTCACGCACTGCAAATATTTCAATCCGTATAGGTACGAACCAGAAGAGCCCAGATAGAAGGTTTCTTAGCCGTTGGCCAACGATATATAGACTAGACCGGTCACGCACTGCAAATATTTCAATCCGTATAGGTACGAACCAGAAGAGCCCAGATAGAAGGTTTCTTAGCCGTTGGCCAACGATATATAGACTAGACCGGTCACGCACTGCAAATATTTCAATCCGTATAGGTACGAACCAGAAGAGCCCAGATAGAAGGTTTCTTAGCCGTTGGCCAACGATATATAGACTAGACCGGTCACGCACTGCAAATATTTCAATCCGTATAGGTACGAACCAGAAGAGCCCAGATAGAAGGTTTCTTAGCCGTTGGCCAACGATATATAGACTAGACCGGTCACGCACTGCAAATATTTCAATCCGTATAGGTACGAACCAGAAGAGCCCAGATAGAAGGTTTCTTAGCCGTTGGCCAACGATATATAGACTAGACCGGTCACGCACTGCAAATATTTCAATCCGTATAGGTACGAACCAGAAGAGCCCAGATAGAAGGTTTCTTAGCCGTTGGCCAACGATATATAGACTAGACCGGTCACGCACTGCAAATATTTCAATCCGTATAGGTACGAACCAGAAGAGCCCAGATAGAAGGTTTCTTAGCCGTTGGCCAACGATATATAGACTAGACCGGTCACGCACTGCAAATATTTCAATCCGTATAGGTACGAACCAGAAGAGCCCAGATAGAAGGTTTCTTAGCCGTTGGCCAACGATATATAGACTAGACCGGTCACGCACTGCAAATATTTCAATCCGTATAGGTACGAACCAGAAGAGCCCAGATAGAAGGTTTCTTAGCCGTTGGCCAACGATATATAGACTAGACCGGTCACGCACTGCAAATATTTCAATCCGTATAGGTACGAACCAGAAGAGCCCAGATAGAAGGTTTCTTAGCCGTTGGCCAACGATATATAGACTAGACCGGTCACGCACTGCAAATATTTCAATCCGTATAGGTACGAACCAGAAGAGCCCAGATAGAAGGTTTCTTAGCCGTTGGCCAACGATATATAGACTAGACCGGTCACGCACTGCAAATATTTCAATCCGTATAGGTGAACCAGAAGAGCCCAGATAGAAGGTTTCTTAGCCGTTGGCCAACGATATATAGACTAGACCGCACTGCAAATATTTCAATCCGTATAGGTACGAACCAGAAGAGCCCAGATAGAAGGTTTCTTAGCCGTTGGCCAACGATATATAGACTAGACCGGTCACGCACTGCAAATATTTCAATCCGTATAGGTACGAACCAGAAGAGCCCAGATAGAAGGTTTCTTAGCCGTTGGCCAACGATATATAGACTAGACCGGTCACGCACTGCAAATATTTCAATCCGTATAGGTACGAACCAGAAGAGCCCAGATAGAAGGTTTCTTAGCCGTTGGCCAACGATATATAGACTAGACCGGTCACGCACTGCAAATATTTCAATCCGTATAGGTACGAACCAGAAGAGCCCAGATAGAAGGTTTCTTAGCCGTTGGCCAACGATATATAGACTAGACCGGTCACGCACTGCAAATATTTCAATCCGTATAGGTACGAACCAGAAGAGCCCAGATAGAAGGTTTCTTAGCCGTTGGCCAACGATATATAGACTAGACCGGTCACGCACTGCAAATATTTCAATCCGTATAGGTACGAACCAGAAGAGCCCAGATAGAAGGTTTCTTAGCCGTTGGCCAACGATATATAGACTAGACCGGTCACGCACTGCAAATATTTCAATCCGTATAGGTACGAACCAGAAGAGCCCAGATAGAAGGTTTCTTAGCCGTTGGCCAACGATATATAGACTAGACCGGTCACGCACTGCAAATATTTCAATCCGTATAGGTACGAACCAGAAGAGCCCAGATAGAAGGTTTCTTAGCCGTTGGCCAACGATATATAGACTAGACCGGTCACGCACTGCAAATATTTCAATCCGTATAGGTACGAACCAGAAGAGCCCAGATAGAAGGTTTCTTAGCCGTTGGCCAACGATATATAGACTAGACCGGTCACGCACTGCAAATATTTCAATCCGTATAGGTACGAACCAGAAGAGCCCAGATAGAAGGTTTCTTAGCCGTTGGCCAACGATATATAGACTAGACCGGTCACGCACTGCAAATATTTCAATCCGTATAGGTACGAACCAGAAGAGCCCAGATAGAAGGTTTCTTAGCCGTTGGCCAACGATATATAGACTAGACCGGTCACGCACTGCAAATATTTCAATCCGTATAGGTATGAACCAGAAGAGCCCAGATAGAAGGTTTCTTAGCCGTTGGCCAACGATATATAGACTAGACCGGTCACGCACTGCAAATATTTCAATCCGTATAGGTATGAACCAGA
Source organism: Sphaeroforma sirkka (assembly GCA_001586965.3). NCBI lineage: Eukaryota > Ichthyosporea > Ichthyophonida > Sphaeroforma > Sphaeroforma sirkka. Next base: position 25,846 of record LUCW03001895.1, on the reverse strand, counting down.
AGAGCCCAGATAGAAGGTTTCTTAGCCGTTGGCCAACGATATATAGACTAGACCGGTCACGCACTGCAAATATTTCAATCCGTATAGGTACGAACCAGAAGAGCCCAGATAGAAGGTTTCTTAGCCGTTGGCCAACGATATATAGACTAGACCGGTCACGCACTGCAAATATTTCAATCCGTATAGGTACGAACCAGAAGAGCCCAGATAGAAGGTTTCTTAGCCGTTGGCCAACGATATATAGACTAGACCGGTCACGCACTGCAAATATTTCAATCCGTATAGGTACGAACCAGAAGAGCCCAGATAGAAGGTTTCTTAGCCGTTGGCCAACGATATATAGACTAGACCGGTCACGCACTGCAAATATTTCAATCCGTATAGGTACGAACCAGAAGAGCCCAGATAGAAGGTTTCTTAGCCGTTGGCCAACGATATATAGACTAGACCGGTCACGCACTGCAAATATTTCAATCCGTATAGGTACGAACCAGAAGAGCCCAGATAGAAGGTTTCTTAGCCGTTGGCCAACGATATATAGACTAGACCGGTCACGCACTGCAAATATTTCAATCCGTATAGGTACGAACCAGAAGAGCCCAGATAGAAGGTTTCTTAGCCGTTGGCCAACGATATATAGACTAGACCGGTCACGCACTGCAAATATTTCAATCCGTATAGGTACGAACCAGAAGAGCCCAGATAGAAGGTTTCTTAGCCGTTGGCCAACGATATATAGACTAGACCGGTCACGCACTGCAAATATTTCAATCCGTATAGGTACGAACCAGAAGAGCCCAGATAGAAGGTTTCTTAGCCGTTGGCCAACGATATATAGACTAGACCGGTCACGCACTGCAAATATTTCAATCCGTATAGGTACGAACCAGAAGAGCCCAGATAGAAGGTTTCTTAGCCGTTGGCCAACGATATATAGACTAGACCGGTCACGCACTGCAAATATTTCAATCCGTATAGGTACGAACCAGAAGAGCCCAGATAGAAGGTTTCTTAGCCGTTGGCCAACGATATATAGACTAGACCGGTCACGCACTGCAAATATTTCAATCCGTATAGGTACGAACCAGAAGAGCCCAGATAGAAGGTTTCTTAGCCGTTGGCCAACGATATATAGACTAGACCGGTCACGCACTGCAAATATTTCAATCCGTATAGGTACGAACCAGAAGAGCCCAGATAGAAGGTTTCTTAGCCGTTGGCCAACGATATATAGACTAGACCGGTCACGCACTGCAAATATTTCAATCCGTATAGGTACGAACCAGAAGAGCCCAGATAGAAGGTTTCTTAGCCGTTGGCCAACGATATATAGACTAGACCGGTCACGCACTGCAAATATTTCAATCCGTATAGGTACGAACCAGAAGAGCCCAGATAGAAGGTTTCTTAGCCGTTGGCCAACGATATATAGACTAGACCGGTCACGCACTGCAAATATTTCAATCCGTATAGGTACGAACCAGAAGAGCCCAGATAGAAGGTTTCTTAGCCGTTGGCCAACGATATATAGACTAGACCGGTCACGCACTGCAAATATTTCAATCCGTATAGGTACGAACCAGAAGAGCCCAGATAGAAGGTTTCTTAGCCGTTGGCCAACGATATATAGACTAGACCGGTCACGCACTGCAAATATTTCAATCCGTATAGGTACGAACCAGAAGAGCCCAGATAGAAGGTTTCTTAGCCGTTGGCCAACGATATATAGACTAGACCGGTCACGCACTGCAAATATTTCAATCCGTATAGGTACGAACCAGAAGAGCCCAGATAGAAGGTTTCTTAGCCGTTGGCCAACGATATATAGACTAGACCGGTCACGCACTGCAAATATTTCAATCCGTATAGGTACGAACCAGAAGAGCCCAGATAGAAGGTTTCTTAGCCGTTGGCCAACGATATATAGACTAGACCGGTCACGCACTGCAAATATTTCAATCCGTATAGGTACGAACCAGAAGAGCCCAGATAGAAGGTTTCTTAGCCGTTGGCCAACGATATATAGACTAGACCGGTCACGCACTGCAAATATTTCAATCCGTATAGGTACGAACCAGAAGAGCCCAGATAGAAGGTTTCTTAGCCGTTGGCCAACGATATATAGACTAGACCGGTCACGCACTGCAAATATTTCAATCCGTATAGGTACGAACCAGAAGAGCCCAGATAGAAGGTTTCTTAGCCGTTGGCCAACGATATATAGACTAGACCGGTCACGCACTGCAAATATTTCAATCCGTATAGGTACGAACCAGAAGAGCCCAGATAGAAGGTTTCTTAGCCGTTGGCCAACGATATATAGACTAGACCGGTCACGCACTGCAAATATTTCAATCCGTATAGGTACGAACCAGAAGAGCCCAGATAGAAGGTTTCTTAGCCGTTGGCCAACGATATATAGACTAGACCGGTCACGCACTGCAAATATTTCAATCCGTATAGGTACGAACCAGAAGAGCCCAGATAGAAGGTTTCTTAGCCGTTGGCCAACGATATATAGACTAGACCGGTCACGCACTGCAAATATTTCAATCCGTATAGGTACGAACCAGAAGAGCCCAGATAGAAGGTTTCTTAGCCGTTGGCCAACGATATATAGACTAGACCGGTCACGCACTGCAAATATTTCAATCCGTATAGGTACGAACCAGAAGAGCCCAGATAGAAGGTTTCTTAGCCGTTGGCCAACGATATATAGACTAGACCGGTCACGCACTGCAAATATTTCAATCCGTATAGGTACGAACCAGAAGAGCCCAGATAGAAGGTTTCTTAGCCGTTGGCCAACGATATATAGACTAGACCGGTCACGCACTGCAAATATTTCAATCCGTATAGGTACGAACCAGAAGAGCCCAGATAGAAGGTTTCTTAGCCGTTGGCCAACGATATATAGACTAGACCGGTCACGCACTGCAAATATTTCAATCCGTATAGGTACGAACCAGAAGAGCCCAGATAGAAGGTTTCTTAGCCGTTGGCCAACGATATATAGACTAGACCGGTCACGCACTGCAAATATTTCAATCCGTATAGGTACGAACCAGAAGAGCCCAGATAGAAGGTTTCTTAGCCGTTGGCCAACGATATATAGACTAGACCGGTCACGCACTGCAAATATTTCAATCCGTATAGGTACGAACCAGAAGAGCCCAGATAGAAGGTTTCTTAGCCGTTGGCCAACGATATATAGACTAGACCGGTCACGCACTGCAAATATTTCAATCCGTATAGGTACGAACCAGAAGAGCCCAGATAGAAGGTTTCTTAGCCGTTGGCCAACGATATATAGACTAGACCGGTCACGCACTGCAAATATTTCAATCCGTATAGGTACGAACCAGAAGAGCCCAGATAGAAGGTTTCTTAGCCGTTGGCCAACGATATATAGACTAGACCGGTCACGCACTGCAAATATTTCAATCCGTATAGGTACGAACCAGAAGAGCCCAGATAGAAGGTTTCTTAGCCGTTGGCCAACGATATATAGACTAGACCGGTCACGCACTGCAAATATTTCAATCCGTATAGGTACGAACCAGAAGAGCCCAGATAGAAGGTTTCTTAGCCGTTGGCCAACGATATATAGACTAGACCGGTCACGCACTGCAAATATTTCAATCCGTATAGGTACGAACCAGAAGAGCCCAGATAGAAGGTTTCTTAGCCGTTGGCCAACGATATATAGACTAGACCGGTCACGCACTGCAAATATTTCAATCCGTATAGGTACGAACCAGAAGAGCCCAGATAGAAGGTTTCTTAGCCGTTGGCCAACGATATATAGACTAGACCGGTCACGCACTGCAAATATTTCAATCCGTATAGGTACGAACCAGAAGAGCCCAGATAGAAGGTTTCTTAGCCGTTGGCCAACGATATATAGACTAGACCGGTCACGCACTGCAAATATTTCAATCCGTATAGGTACGAACCAGAAGAGCCCAGATAGAAGGTTTCTTAGCCGTTGGCCAACGATATATAGACTAGACCGGTCACGCACTGCAAATATTTCAATCCGTATAGGTACGAACCAGAAGAGCCCAGATAGAAGGTTTCTTAGCCGTTGGCCAACGATATATAGACTAGACCGGTCACGCACTGCAAATATTTCAATCCGTATAGGTACGAACCAGAAGAGCCCAGATAGAAGGTTTCTTAGCCGTTGGCCAACGATATATAGACTAGACCGGTCACGCACTGCAAATATTTCAATCCGTATAGGTACGAACCAGAAGAGCCCAGATAGAAGGTTTCTTAGCCGTTGGCCAACGATATATAGACTAGACCGGTCACGCACTGCAAATATTTCAATCCGTATAGGTACGAACCAGAAGAGCCCAGATAGAAGGTTTCTTAGCCGTTGGCCAACGATATATAGACTAGACCGGTCACGCACTGCAAATATTTCAATCCGTATAGGTACGAACCAGAAGAGCCCAGATAGAAGGTTTCTTAGCCGTTGGCCAACGATATATAGACTAGACCGGTCACGCACTGCAAATATTTCAATCCGTATAGGTACGAACCAGAAGAGCCCAGATAGAAGGTTTCTTAGCCGTTGGCCAACGATATATAGACTAGACCGGTCACGCACTGCAAATATTTCAATCCGTATAGGTACGAACCAGAAGAGCCCAGATAGAAGGTTTCTTAGCCGTTGGCCAACGATATATAGACTAGACCGGTCACGCACTGCAAATATTTCAATCCGTATAGGTACGAACCAGAAGAGCCCAGATAGAAGGTTTCTTAGCCGTTGGCCAACGATATATAGACTAGACCGGTCACGCACTGCAAATATTTCAATCCGTATAGGTACGAACCAGAAGAGCCCAGATAGAAGGTTTCTTAGCCGTTGGCCAACGATATATAGACTAGACCGGTCACGCACTGCAAATATTTCAATCCGTATAGGTACGAACCAGAAGAGCCCAGATAGAAGGTTTCTTAGCCGTTGGCCAACGATATATAGACTAGACCGGTCACGCACTGCAAATATTTCAATCCGTATAGGTACGAACCAGAAGAGCCCAGATAGAAGGTTTCTTAGCCGTTGGCCAACGATATATAGACTAGACCGGTCACGCACTGCAAATATTTCAATCCGTATAGGTACGAACCAGAAGAGCCCAGATAGAAGGTTTCTTAGCCGTTGGCCAACGATATATAGACTAGACCGGTCACGCACTGCAAATATTTCAATCCGTATAGGTACGAACCAGAAGAGCCCAGATAGAAGGTTTCTTAGCCGTTGGCCAACGATATATAGACTAGACCGGTCACGCACTGCAAATATTTCAATCCGTATAGGTACGAACCAGAAGAGCCCAGATAGAAGGTTTCTTAGCCGTTGGCCAACGATATATAGACTAGACCGGTCACGCACTGCAAATATTTCAATCCGTATAGGTACGAACCAGAAGAGCCCAGATAGAAGGTTTCTTAGCCGTTGGCCAACGATATATAGACTAGACCGGTCACGCACTGCAAATATTTCAATCCGTATAGGTACGAACCAGAAGAGCCCAGATAGAAGGTTTCTTAGCCGTTGGCCAACGATATATAGACTAGACCGGTCACGCACTGCAAATATTTCAATCCGTATAGGTACGAACCAGAAGAGCCCAGATAGAAGGTTTCTTAGCCGTTGGCCAACGATATATAGACTAGACCGGTCACGCACTGCAAATATTTCAATCCGTATAGGTACGAACCAGAAGAGCCCAGATAGAAGGTTTCTTAGCCGTTGGCCAACGATATATAGACTAGACCGGTCACGCACTGCAAATATTTCAATCCGTATAGGTACGAACCAGAAGAGCCCAGATAGAAGGTTTCTTAGCCGTTGGCCAACGATATATAGACTAGACCGGTCACGCACTGCAAATATTTCAATCCGTATAGGTACGAACCAGAAGAGCCCAGATAGAAGGTTTCTTAGCCGTTGGCCAACGATATATAGACTAGACCGGTCACGCACTGCAAATATTTCAATCCGTATAGGTACGAACCAGAAGAGCCCAGATAGAAGGTTTCTTAGCCGTTGGCCAACGATATATAGACTAGACCGGTCACGCACTGCAAATATTTCAATCCGTATAGGTACGAACCAGAAGAGCCCAGATAGAAGGTTTCTTAGCCGTTGGCCAACGATATATAGACTAGACCGGTCACGCACTGCAAATATTTCAATCCGTATAGGTACGAACCAGAAGAGCCCAGATAGAAGGTTTCTTAGCCGTTGGCCAACGATATATAGACTAGACCGGTCACGCACTGCAAATATTTCAATCCGTATAGGTACGAACCAGAAGAGCCCAGATAGAAGGTTTCTTAGCCGTTGGCCAACGATATATAGACTAGACCGGTCACGCACTGCAAATATTTCAATCCGTATAGGTACGAACCAGAAGAGCCCAGATAGAAGGTTTCTTAGCCGTTGGCCAACGATATATAGACTAGACCGGTCACGCACTGCAAATATTTCAATCCGTATAGGTACGAACCAGAAGAGCCCAGATAGAAGGTTTCTTAGCCGTTGGCCAACGATATATAGACTAGACCGGTCACGCACTGCAAATATTTCAATCCGTATAGGTACGAACCAGAAGAGCCCAGATAGAAGGTTTCTTAGCCGTTGGCCAACGATATATAGACTAGACCGGTCACGCACTGCAAATATTTCAATCCGTATAGGTGAACCAGAAGAGCCCAGATAGAAGGTTTCTTAGCCGTTGGCCAACGATATATAGACTAGACCGGTCACGCACTGCAAATATTTCAATCCGTATAGGTACGAACCAGAAGAGCCCAGATAGAAGGTTTCTTAGCCGTTGGCCAACGATATATAGACTAGACCGGTCACGCACTGCAAATATTTCAATCCGTATAGGTACGAACCAGAAGAGCCCAGATAGAAGGTTTCTTAGCCGTTGGCCAACGATATATAGACTAGACCGGTCACGCACTGCAAATATTTCAATCCGTATAGGTACGAACCAGAAGAGCCCAGATAGAAGGTTTCTTAGCCGTTGGCCAACGATATATAGACTAGACCGGTCACGCACTGCAAATATTTCAATCCGTATAGGTACGAACCAGAAGAGCCCAGATAGAAGGTTTCTTAGCCGTTGGCCAACGATATATAGACTAGACCGGTCACGCACTGCAAATATTTCAATCCGTATAGGTACGAACCAGAAGAGCCCAGATAGAAGGTTTCTTAGCCGTTGGCCAACGATATATAGACTAGACCGGTCACGCACTGCAAATATTTCAATCCGTATAGGTATGAACCAGAAGAGCCCAGATAGAAGGTTTCTTAGCCGTTGGCCAACGATATATAGACTAGACCGGTCACGCACTGCAAATATTTCAATCCGTATAGGTACGAACCAGAAGAGCCCAGATAGAAGGTTTCTTAGCCGTTGGCCAACGATATATAGACTAGACCGGTCACGCACTGCAAATATTTCAATCCGTATAGGTACGAACCAGAAGAGCCCAGATAGAAGGTTTCTTAGCCGTTGGCCAACGATATATAGACTAGACCGGTCACGCACTGCAAATATTTCAATCCGTATAGGTACGAACCAGAAGAGCCCAGATAGAAGGTTTCTTAGCCGTTGGCCAACGATATATAGACTAGACCGGTCACGCACTGCAAATATTTCAATCCGTATAGGTACGAACCAGAAGAGCCCAGATAGAAGGTTTCTTAGCCGTTGGCCAACGATATATAGACTAGACCGGTCACGCACTGCAAATATTTCAATCCGTATAGGTACGAACCAGAAGAGCCCAGATAGAAGGTTTCTTAGCCGTTGGCCAACGATATATAGACTAGACCGGTCACGCACTGCAAATATTTCAATCCGTATAGGTACGAACCAGAAGAGCCCAGATAGAAGGTTTCTTAGCCGTTGGCCAACGATATATAGACTAGACCGGTCACGCACTGCAAATATTTCAATCCGTATAGGTACGAACCAGAAGAGCCCAGATAGAAGGTTTCTTAGCCGTTGGCCAACGATATATAGACTAGACCGGTCACGCACTGCAAATATTTCAATCCGTATAGGTACGAACCAGAAGAGCCCAGATAGAAGGTTTCTTAGCCGTTGGCCAACGATATATAGACTAGACCGGTCACGCACTGCAAATATTTCAATCCGTATAGGTATGAACCAGAAGAGCCCAGATAGAAGGTTTCTTAGCCGTTGGCCAACGATATATAGACTAGACCGGTCACGCACTGCAAATATTTCAATCCGTATAGGTATGAACCAGAAGAGCCCAGATAGAAGGTTTCTTAGCCGTTGGCCAACGATATATAGACTAGACCGGTCACGCACTGCAAATATTTCAATCCGTATAGGTACGAACCAGAAGAGCCCAGATAGAAGGTTTCTTAGCCGTTGGCCAACGATATATAGACTAGACCGGTCACGCACTGCAAATATTTCAATCCGTATAGGTACGAACCAGAAGAGCCCAGATAGAAGGTTTCTTAGCCGTTGGCCAACGATATATAGACTAGACCGGTCACGCACTGCAAATATTTCAATCCGTATAGGTACGAACCAGAAGAGCCCAGATAGAAGGTTTCTTAGCCGTTGGCCAACGATATATAGACTAGACCGGTCACGCACTGCAAATATTTCAATCCGTATAGGTACGAACCAGAAGAGCCCAGATAGAAGGTTTCTTAGCCGTTGGCCAACGATATATAGACTAGACCGGTCACGCACTGCAAATATTTCAATCCGTATAGGTACGAACCAGAAGAGCCCAGATAGAAGGTTTCTTAGCCGTTGGCCAACGATATATAGACTAGACCGGTCACGCACTGCAAATATTTCAATCCGTATAGGTACGAACCAGAAGAGCCCAGATAGAAGGTTTCTTAGCCGTTGGCCAACGATATATAGACTAGACCGGTCACGCACTGCAAATATTTCAATCCGTATAGGTACGAACCAGAAGAGCCCAGATAGAAGGTTTCTTAGCCGTTGGCCAACGATATATAGACTAGACCGGTCACGCACTGCAAATATTTCAATCCGTATAGGTACGAACCAGAAGAGCCCAGATAGAAGGTTTCTTAGCCGTTGGCCAACGATATATAGACTAGACCGGTCACGCACTGCAAATATTTCAATCCGTATAGGTACGAACCAGAAGAGCCCAGATAGAAGGTTTCTTAGCCGTTGGCCAACGATATATAGACTAGACCGGTCACGCACTGCAAATATTTCAATCCGTATAGGTACGAACCAGAAGAGCCCAGATAGAAGGTTTCTTAGCCGTTGGCCAACGATATATAGACTAGACCGGTCACGCACTGCAAATATTTCAATCCGTATAGGTACGAACCAGAAGAGCCCAGATAGAAGGTTTCTTAGCCGTTGGCCAACGATATATAGACTAGACCGGTCACGCACTGCAAATATTTCAATCCGTATAGGTACGAACCAGAAGAGCCCAGATAGAAGGTTTCTTAGCCGTTGGCCAACGATATATAGACTAGACCGGTCACGCACTGCAAATATTTCAATCCGTATAGGTACGAACCAGAAGAGCCCAGATAGAAGGTTTCTTAGCCGTTGGCCAACGATATATAGACTAGACCGGTCACGCACTGCAAATATTTCAATCCGTATAGGTACGAACCAGAAGAGCCCAGATAGAAGGTTTCTTAGCCGTTGGCCAACGATATATAGACTAGACCGGTCACGCACTGCAAATATTTCAATCCGTATAGGTACGAACCAGAAGAGCCCAGATAGAAGGTTTCTTAGCCGTTGGCCAACGATATATAGACTAGACCGGTCACGCACTGCAAATATTTCAATCCGTATAGGTACGAACCAGAAGAGCCCAGATAGAAGGTTTCTTAGCCGTTGGCCAACGATATATAGACTAGACCGGTCACGCACTGCAAATATTTCAATCCGTATAGGTATGAACCAGAAGAGCCCAGATAGAAGGTTTCTTAGCCGTTGGCCAACGATATATAGACTAGACCGGTCACGCACTGCAAATATTTCAATCCGTATAGGTACGAACCAGAAGAGCCCAGATAGAAGGTTTCTTAGCCGTTGGCCAACGATATATAGACTAGACCGGTCACGCACTGCAAATATTTCAATCCGTATAGGTACGAACCAGAAGAGCCCAGATAGAAGGTTTCTTAGCCGTTGGCCAACGATATATAGACTAGACCGGTCACGCACTGCAAATATTTCAATCCGTATAGGTACGAACCAGAAGAGCCCAGATAGAAGGTTTCTTAGCCGTTGGCCAACGATATATAGACTAGACCGGTCACGCACTGCAAATATTTCAATCCGTATAGGTATGAACCAGAAGAGCCCAGATAGAAGGTTTCTTAGCCGTTGGCCAACGATATATAGACTAGACCGGTCACGCACTGCAAATATTTCAATCCGTATAGGTACGAACCAGAAGAGCCCAGATAGAAGGTTTCTTAGCCGTTGGCCAACGATATATAGACTAGACCGGTCACGCACTGCAAATATTTCAATCCGTATAGGTACGAACCAGAAGAGCCCAGATAGAAGGTTTCTTAGCCGTTGGCCAACGATATATAGACTAGACCGGTCACGCACTGCAAATATTTCAATCCGTATAGGTACGAACCAGAAGAGCCCAGATAGAAGGTTTCTTAGCCGTTGGCCAACGATATATAGACTAGACCGGTCACGCACTGCAAATATTTCAATCCGTATAGGTACGAACCAGAAGAGCCCAGATAGAAGGTTTCTTAGCCGTTGGCCAACGATATATAGACTAGACCGGTCACGCACTGCAAATATTTCAATCCGTATAGGTACGAACCAGAAGAGCCCAGATAGAAGGTTTCTTAGCCGTTGGCCAACGATATATAGACTAGACCGGTCACGCACTGCAAATATTTCAATCCGTATAGGTATGAACCAGAAGAGCCCAGATAGAAGGTTTCTTAGCCGTTGGCCAACGATATATAGACTAGACCGGTCACGCACTGCAAATATTTCAATCCGTATAGGTACGAACCAGAAGAGCCCAGATAGAAGGTTTCTTAGCCGTTGGCCAACGATATATAGACTAGACCGGTCACGCACTGCAAATATTTCAATCCGTATAGGTACGAACCAGAAGAGCCCAGATAGAAGGTTTCTTAGCCGTTGGCCAACGATATATAGACTAGACCGGTCACGCACTGCAAATATTTCAATCCGTATAGGTACGAACCAGAAGAGCCCAGATAGAAGGTTTCTTAGCCGTTGGCCAACGATATATAGACTAGACCGGTCACGCACTGCAAATATTTTAATCCGTACCGGTACGAACCAGAAGAGCCTAGATAGGAGGTTTCTTAGCCGTTGGCCAACGATATATAGACTAGACCGGTCACGCACTGCAAATATTTCAATCCGTATAGGTACGAACCAGAAGAGCCCAGATAGAAGGTTTCTTAGCCGTTGGCCAACGATATATAGACTAGACCGGTCACGCACTGCAAATATTTCAATCCGTATAGGTACGAACCAGAAGAGCCCAGATAGAAGGTTTCTTAGCCGTTGGCCAACGATATATAGACTAGACCGGTCACGCACTGCAAATATTTCAATCCGTATAGGTACGAACCAGAAGAGCCCAGATAGAAGGTTTCTTAGCCGTTGGCCAACGATATATAGACCAGAAGAGCCAGATAGAAGGTTTCTTAGCCGTTGGCCAACGATATATAGACTAGACCGGTCACGCACTGCAAATATTTCAATCCGTATAGGAATGAACCAGAAGAGCCCAGATAGGAGGTTTCTTAGCCGTTGGCCAACGATATATAGACTAGACCGGTCACGCACTGCAAATATTTCAATCAGTATAGGTACGAACCAGAAGAGCCCAGAAAGCAGGTTTCTTAGCCGTTGGCCAACGATATATAGACTAGACTAGACCGGTCACGCACTGCAAATATTTCAATCCGTATGGTACGAACCAACCAGAAGAGCCCAGATAGAAGGTTTCTTAGCCGTTGGCCAACGATATATAGACTAGACCGGTCACGCACTGCAAATATTTCAATCCGTATAGGTACGAACCAGAAGAGCCCAGATAGAAGGTTTCTTAGCCGTTGGCCAACGATATATAGACTAGACCGGTCACGCACTGCAAATATTTCAATCCGTATAGGTACGAACCAGAAGAGCCCAGATAGAAGGTTTCTTAGCCGTTGGCCAACGATATATAGACTAGACCGGTCACGCACTGCAAATATTTCAATCCGTATAGGTACGAACCAGAAGAGCCCAGATAGAAGGTTTCTTAGCCGTTGGCCAACGATATATAGACTAGACCGGTCACGCACTGCAAATATTTCAATCCGTATGGGTACGAACCAGAAGAGCCCAGAAAGCAGGTTTCTTAGCCGTTGGCCAACGATATATAGACTAGACCGGTCACGCACTGCAAATATTTCAATCCGTATAGGTACGAACCAGAAGAGCCCAGATAGCAGGTTTTCTTAGCCGTTGGCCAACGATATATAGACTAGACCGGTCACGCACTGCAAATATTTCAATCCGTATAGGTACGAACCAGAAGAGCCCAGATAGAGGTTTCTTAGCCGTTGGCCAACGATATATAGACTAGACCGGTCACGCACTGCAAATATTTCAATCCGTATAGGAATGAACCAGAAGAGCCCAGATAGAAGGTTTCTTAGCCGTTGGCCAACGATATATAGACTAGACCGGTCACGCACTGCAAATATTTCAATCCGTATAGGAATGAACCAGAAGAGCCCAGATAGAAGGTTTCTTAGCCGTTGGCCAACGATATATAGACTAGACCGGTCACGCACTGCAAATATTTCAATCCGTATAGGAATGAACCAGAAAGAGCCCAGATAGAAGGTTTCTTAGCCGTTGGCCAACGATATATAGACTAGACCGGTCACGCACTGCAAATATTTCAATCCGTATAGGTATGAACCAGAAGAGCCCAGATAGAAGGTTTCTTAGCCGTTGGCCAACGATATATAGACTAGACCGGTCACGCACTGCAAATATTTCAATCCGTATAGGTACGAACCAGAAGAGCCCAGATAGAAGGTTTCTTAGCCGTTGGCCAACGATATATAGACTAGATCGGTCACGCACTGCAAATATTTCAATCCGTATAGGTACGAACCAGAAGAGCCCAGATAGAAGGTTTCTTAGCCGTTGGCCAACGATATATAGACTAGACCGGTCACGCACTGCAAATATTTCAATCCGTATAGGTACGAACCAGAAGAGCCCAGATAGAAGGTTTCTTAGCCGTTGGCCAACGATATATAGACTAGACCGGTCACGCACTGCAAATATTTCAATCCGTATAGGTACGAACCAAGAAGAGCCCAGATAGAAGGTTTCTTAGCCGTTGGCCAACGATATATAGACTAGACCGGTCACGCACTGCAAATATTTCAATCCGTATAGGTACGAACCAGAAGAGCCCAGATAGAAGGTTTCTTAGCCGTTGGCCAACGATATATAGACTAGACCGGTCACGCACTGCAAATATTTCAATCCGTATCCGTATAGGTACGAACCAGAAGAGCCCAGATAGAAGGTTTCTTAGCCGTTGGCCAACGATATATAGACTAGACCGGTCACGCACTGCAAATATTTCAATCCGTATAGGTACGAACCAGAAGAGCCCAGATAGAAGGTTTCTTAGCCGTTGGCCAACGATATATAGACTAGACCGGTCACGCACTGCAAATATTTCAATCCGTATAGGTATGAACCAGAAGAGCCCAGATAGAGGGTTTCTTAGCCGTTGGCCAACGATATATAGACTAGACCGGTCACGCACTGCAAATATTTCAATCCGTATGGAGGTACGAACCAGAAGAGCCCAGATAGAAGGTTTCTTAGCCGTTGGCCAACGATATATAGACTAGACCGGTCACGCACTGCAAATATTTCAATCCGTATAGGTACGAACCAGAAGAGCCCAGATAGAAGGTTTCTTAGCCGTTGGCCAACGATATATAGACTAGACCGGTCACGCACTGCAAATATTTCAATCCGTATAGGTACGAACCAGAAGAGCCCAGATAGCAGGTTTCTTAGCCGTTGGCCAACGATATATAGACTAGACCGGTCACGCACTGCAAATATTTCAATCCGTATAGGTACGAACCAGAAGAGCCCAGATAGCAGGTTTCTTAGCCGTTGGCCAACGATATATAGACTAGACCGGTCACGCACTGCAAATATTTCAATCCGTATAGGTACGAACCAGAAGAGCCCAGATAGAAGGTTTCTTAGCCGTTGGCCAACGATATATAGACTAGACCGGTCACGCACTGCAAATATTTCAATCCGTATAGGAATGAACCAGAAGAGCCCAGATAGAAGGTTTCTTAGCCGTTGGCCAACGATATATAGACTAGACCGGTCACGCACTGCAAATATTTCAATCCGTATAGGAATGAACCAGAAGAGCCCAGATAGAAGGTTTCTTAGCCGTTGGCCAACGATATATAGACTAGACCGGTCACGCACTGCAAATATTTCAATCCGTATAGGAATGAACCAGAAGAGCCCAGATAGAAGGTTTCTTAGCCGTTGGCCAACGATATATAGACTAGACCGGTCACGCACTGCAAATATTTCAATCCGTATAGGTACGAACCAGAAGAGCCCAGATAGAAGGTTTCTTAGCCGTTGGCCAACGATATATAGACTAGACCGGTCACGCACTGCAAATATTTCAATCAAATATATAGGTACGAACCAGAAGAGCCCAGATAGCAGGTTTCTTAGCCGTTGGCCAACGATATATAGACTAGACCGGTCACGCACTGCAAATATTTCAATCCGTATAGGTACGAACCAGAAGAGCCCAGATAGAAGGTTTCTTAGCCGTTGGCCAACGATATATAGACTAGACCGGTCACGCACTGCAAATATTTCAATCCGTATGAACCAGTACGAACCAGAAGAGCCCAGATAGAAGGTTTCTTAGCCGTTGGCCAACGATATATAGACTAGACCGGTCACGCACTGCAAATATTTCAATCCGTATAGGTACGAACCAGAAGAGCCCAGATAGAAGGTTTCTTAGCCGTTGGCCAACGATATATAGACTAGACCGGTCACGCACTGCAAATATTTCAATCCGTATAGGTATGAACCAGAAGAGCCCAGATAGAAGGTTTCTTAGCCGTTGGCCAACGATATATAGACTAGACCGGTCACGCACTGCAAATATTTCAATCCGTATAGGTACGAACCAGAAGAGCCCAGATAGAAGGTTTCTTAGCCGTTGGCCAACGATATATAGACTAGACCGGTCACGCACTGCAAATATTTCAATCCGTATAGGTACGAACCAGAAGAGCCCAGATAGAAGGTTTCTTAGCCGTTGGCCAACGATATATAGACTAGACCGGTCACGCACTGCAAATATTTCAATCCGTATAGGTACGAACCAGAAGAGCCCAGATAGAAGGTTTCTTAGCCGTTGGCCAACGATATATAGACTAGACCGGTCACGCACTGCAAATATTTCAATCCGTATAGGTACGAACCAGAAGAGCCCAGATAGAAGGTTTCTTAGCCGTTGGCCAACGATATATAGACTAGACCGGTCACGCACTGCAAATATTTCAATCCGTATAGGTACGAACCAGAAGAGCCCAGATAGAAGGTTTCTTAGCCGTTGGCCAACGATATATAGACTAGACCGGTCACGCACTGCAAATATTTCAATCCGTATAGGTACGAACCAGAAGAGCCCAGATAGAAGGTTTCTTAGCCGTTGGCCAACGATATATAGACTAGACCGGTCACGCACTGCAAATATTTCAATCCGTATAGGTACGAACCAGAAGAGCCCAGATAGAAGGTTTCTTAGCCGTTGGCCAACGATATATAGACTAGACCGGTCACGCACTGCAAATATTTCAATCCGTATAGGTACGAACCAGAAGAGCCCAGATAGAAGGTTTCTTAGCCGTTGGCCAACGATATATAGACTAGACCGGTCACGCACTGCAAATATTTCAATCCGTATAGGTACGAACCAGAAGAGCCCAGATAGAAGGTTTCTTAGCCGTTGGCCAACGATATATAGACTAGACCGGTCACGCACTGCAAATATTTCAATCCGTATATAGGTACGAACCAGAAGAGCCCAGATAGAAGGTTTCTTAGCCGTTGGCCAACGATATATAGACTAGACCGGTCACGCACTGCAAATATTTCAATCCGTATAGGTATGAACCAGAAGAGCCCAGATAGAAGGTTTCTTAGCCGTTGGCCAACGATATATAGACTAGACCGGTCACGCACTGCAAATATTTCAATCCGTATAGGTACGAACCAGAAGAGCCCAGATAGAAGGTTTCTTAGCCGTTGGCCAACGATATATAGACTAGACCGGTCACGCACTGCAAATATTTCAATCCGTATAGGTATGAACCAGAAGAGCCCAGATAGAAGGTTTCTTAGCCGTTGGCCAACGATATATAGACTAGACCGGTCACGCACTGCAAATATTTCAATCCGTATAGGTACGAACCAGAAGAGCCCAGATAGAAGGTTTCTTAGCCGTTGGCCAACGATATATAGACTAGATCGGTCACGCACTGCAAATATTTCAATCCGTATAGGTACGAACCAGAAGAGCCCAGATAGAAGGTTTCTTAGCCGTTGGCCAACGATATATAGACTAGAGACCGGTCACGC
Organism: Sphaeroforma sirkka; assembly: GCA_001586965.3. Classification (NCBI taxonomy): domain Eukaryota; class Ichthyosporea; order Ichthyophonida; genus Sphaeroforma; species Sphaeroforma sirkka. The sequence goes on along the minus strand of LUCW03001895.1, from coordinate 9,074 downwards.
ACTGCAAATATTTCAATCCGTATAGGTACGAACCAGAAGAGCCCAGATAGAAGGTTTCTTAGCCGTTGGCCAACGATATATAGACTAGACCGGTCACGCACTGCAAATATTTCAATCCGTATAGGTACGAACCAGAAGAGCCCAGATAGAAGGTTTCTTAGCCGTTGGCCAACGATATATAGACTAGACCGGTCACGCACTGCAAATATTTCAATCCGTATAGGTACGAACCAGAAGAGCCCAGATAGAAGGTTTCTTAGCCGTTGGCCAACGATATATAGACTAGACCGGTCACGCACTGCAAATATTTCAATCCGTATAGGTACGAACCAGAAGAGCCCAGATAGAAGGTTTCTTAGCCGTTGGCCAACGATATATAGACTAGACCGGTCACGCACTGCAAATATTTCAATCCGTATAGGTACGAACCAGAAGAGCCCAGATAGAAGGTTTCTTAGCCGTTGGCCAACGATATATAGACTAGACCGGTCACGCACTGCAAATATTTCAATCCGTATAGGTACGAACCAGAAGAGCCCAGATAGAAGGTTTCTTAGCCGTTGGCCAACGATATATAGACTAGACCGGTCACGCACTGCAAATATTTCAATCCGTATAGGTATGAACCAGAAGAGCCCAGATAGAAGGTTTCTTAGCCGTTGGCCAACGATATATAGACTAGACCGGTCACGCACTGCAAATATTTCAATCCGTATAGGTACGAACCAGAAGAGCCCAGATAGAAGGTTTCTTAGCCGTTGGCCAACGATATATAGACTAGACCGGTCACGCACTGCAAATATTTCAATCCGTATAGGTACGAACCAGAAGAGCCCAGATAGAAGGTTTCTTAGCCGTTGGCCAACGATATATAGACTAGACCGGTCACGCACTGCAAATATTTCAATCCGTATAGGTACGAACCAGAAGAGCCCAGATAGAAGGTTTCTTAGCCGTTGGCCAACGATATATAGACTAGATCGGTCACGCACTGCAAATATTTCAATCCGTATAGGTACGAACCAGAAGAGCCCAGATAGAAGGTTTCTTAGCCGTTGGCCAACGATATATAGACTAGACCGGTCACGCACTGCAAATATTTCAATCCGTATAGGTATGAACCAGAAGAGCCCAGATAGAAGGTTTCTTAGCCGTTGGCCAACGATATATAGACTAGATCGGTCACGCACTGCAAATATTTCAATCCGTATAGGTATGAACCAGAAGAGCCCAGATAGAAGGTTTCTTAGCCGTTGGCCAACGATATATAGACTAGACCGGTCACGCACTGCAAATATTTCAATCCGTATAGGTACGAACCAGAAGAGCCCAGATAGAAGGTTTCTTAGCCGTTGGCCAACGATATATAGACTAGACCGGTCACGCACTGCAAATATTTCAATCCGTATAGGTACGAACCAGAAGAGCCCAGATAGAAGGTTTCTTAGCCGTTGGCCAACGATATATAGACTAGACCGGTCACGCACTGCAAATATTTCAATCCGTATAGGTACGAACCAGAAGAGCCCAGATAGAGGTTTCTTAGCCGTTGGCCAACGATATATAGACTAGATCGGTCACGCACTGCAAATATTTCAATCCGTATAGGTACGAACCAGAAGAGCCCAGATAGAAGGTTTCTTAGCCGTTGGCCAACGATATATAGACTAGACCGGTCACGCACTGCAAATATTTCAATCCGTATAGGTACGAACCAGAAGAGCCCAGATAGAAGGTTTCTTAGCCGTTGGCCAACGATATATAGACTAGACCGGTCACGCACTGCAAATATTTCAATCCGTATAGGTACGAACCAGAAGAGCCCAGATAGAAGGTTTCTTAGCCGTTGGCCAACGATATATAGACTAGACCGGTCACGCACTGCAAATATTTCAATCCGTATAGGTACGAACCAGAAGAGCCCAGATAGAAGGTTTCTTAGCCGTTGGCCAACGATATATAGACTAGACCGGTCACGCACTGCAAATATTTCAATCCGTATAGGTACGAACCAGAAGAGCCCAGATAGAAGGTTTCTTAGCCGTTGGCCAACGATATATAGACTAGATCGGTCACGCACTGCAAATATTTCAATCCGTATAGGTATGAACCAGAAGAGCCCAGATAGAAGGTTTCTTAGCCGTTGGCCAACGATATATAGACTAGATCCGGTCACGCACTGCAAATATTTCAATCCGTATAGGTATGAACCAGAAGAGCCCAGATAGAAGGTTTCTTAGCCGTTGGCCAACGATATATAGACTAGACCGGTCACGCACTGCAAATATTTCAATCCGTATAGGTACGAACCAGAAGAGCCCAGATAGAAGGTTTCTTAGCCGTTGGCCAACGATATATAGACTAGACCGGTCACGCACTGCAAATATTTCAATCCGTATAGGTACGAACCAGAAGAGCCCAGATAGAAGGTTTCTTAGCCGTTGGCCAACGATATATAGACTAGACCGGTCACGCACTGCAAATATTTCAATCCGTATAGGTACGAACCAGAAGAGCCCAGATAGAAGGTTTCTTAGCCGTTGGCCAACGATATATAGACTAGACCGGTCACGCACTGCAAATATTTCAATCCGTATAGGTATGAACCAGAAGAGCCCAGATAGAAGGTTTCTTAGCCGTTGGCCAACGATATATAGACTAGACCGGTCACGCACTGCAAATATTTCAATCCGTATAGGTACGAACCAGAAGAGCCCAGATAGAAGGTTTCTTAGCCGTTGGCCAACGATATATAGACTAGACCGGTCACGCACTGCAAATATTTCAATCCGTATAGGTACGAACCAGAAGAGCCCAGATAGAAGGTTTCTTAGCCGTTGGCCAACGATATATAGACTAGATCCGGTCACGCACTGCAAATATTTCAATCCGTATAGGTATGAACCAGAAGAGCCCAGATAGAAGGTTTCTTAGCCGTTGGCCAACGATATATAGACTAGACCGGTCACGCACTGCAAATATTTCAATCCGTATAGGTACGAACCAGAAGAGCCCAGATAGAAGGTTTCTTAGCCGTTGGCCAACGATATATAGACTAGACCGGTCACGCACTGCAAATATTTCAATCCGTATAGGTACGAACCAGAAGAGCCCAGATAGAAGGTTTCTTAGCCGTTGGCCAACGATATATAGACTAGACCGGTCACGCACTGCAAATATTTCAATCCGTATAGGTACGAACCAGAAGAGCCCAGATAGAAGGTTTCTTAGCCGTTGGCCAACGATATATAGACTAGATCGGTCACGCACTGCAAATATTTCAATCCGTATAGGTACGAACCAGAAGAGCCCAGATAGAAGGTTTCTTAGCCGTTGGCCAACGATATATAGACTAGACCGGTCACGCACTGCAAATATTTCAATCCGTATAGGTACGAACCAGAAGAGCCCAGATAGAAGGTTTCTTAGCCGTTGGCCAACGATATATAGACTAGACCGGTCACGCACTGCAAATATTTCAATCCGTATAGGTACGAACCAGAAGAGCCCAGATAGAAGGTTTCTTAGCCGTTGGCCAACGATATATAGACTAGACCGGTCACGCACTGCAAATATTTCAATCCGTATAGGTACGAACCAGAAGAGCCCAGATAGAAGGTTTTCTTAGCCGTTGGCCAACGATATATAGACTAGATCGGTCACGCACTGCAAATATTTCAATCCGTATAGGGTACGAACCAGAAGAGCCCAGATAGAAGGTTTCTTAGCCGTTGGCCAACGATATATAGACTAGACCGGTCACGCACTGCAAATATTTCAATCCGTATAGGTATGAACCAGAAGAGCCCAGATAGAAGGTTTCTTAGCCGTTGGCCAACGATATATAGACTAGACCGGTCACGCACTGCAAATATTTCAATCCGTATAGGTATGAACCAGAAGAGCCCAGATAGAAGGTTTCTTAGCCGTTGGCCAACGATATATAGACTAGACCGGTCACGCACTGCAAATATTTCAATCCGTATAGGTACGAACCAGAAGAGCCCAGATAGAAGGTTTCTTAGCCGTTGGCCAACGATATATAGACTAGACCGGTCACGCACTGCAAATATTTCAATCCGTATAGGTACGAACCAGAAGAGCCCAGATAGAAGGTTTCTTAGCCGTTGGCCAACGATATATAGACTAGACCGGTCACGCACTGCAAATATTTCAATCCGTATAGGTACGAACCAGAAGAGCCCAGATAGAAGGTTTCTTAGCCGTTGGCCAACGATATATAGACTAGACCGGTCACGCACTGCAAATATTTCAATCCGTATAGGTACGAACCAGAAGAGCCCAGATAGAAGGTTTCTTAGCCGTTGGCCAACGATATATAGACTAGATCGGTCACGCACTGCAAATATTTCAATCCGTATAGGTACGAACCAGAAGAGCCCAGATAGAAGGTTTCTTAGCCGTTGGCCAACGATATATAGACTAGACCGGTCACGCACTGCAAATATTTCAATCCGTATAGGTATGAACCAGAAGAGCCCAGATAGAAGGTTTCTTAGCCGTTGGCCAACGATATATAGACTAGACCGGTCACGCACTGCAAATATTTCAATCCGTATAGGTACGAACCAGAAGAGCCCAGATAGAAGGTTTCTTAGCCGTTGGCCAACGATATATAGACTAGACCGGTCACGCACTGCAAATATTTCAATCCGTATAGGTATGAACCAAAGAGCCCAGATAGAAGGTTTCTTAGCCGTTGGCCAACGATATATAGACTAGACGGTCACGCACTGCAAATATTTCAATCCGTATAGGTACGAACCAGAAGAGCCCAGATAGAAGGTTTCTTAGCCGTTGGCCAACGATATATAGACTAGACCGGTCACGCACTGCAAATATTTCAATCCGTATAGGTATGAACCAGAAGAGCCCAGATAGAAGGTTTCTTAGCCGTTGGCCAACGATATATAGACTAGATCGGTCACGCACTGCAAATATTTCAATCCGTATAGGTACAGACCAGAAGAGCCCAGATAGAAGGTTTCTTAGCCGTTGGCCAACGATATATAGACTAGACCGGTCACGCACTGCAAATATTTCAATCCGTATAGGTACGAACCAGAAGAGCCCAGATAGAAGGTTTCTTAGCCGTTGGCCAACGATATATAGACTAGATCGGTCACGCACTGCAAATATTTCAATCCGTATAGGTACGAACCAGAAGAGCCCAGATAGAAGGTTTCTTAGCCGTTGGCCAACGATATATAGACTAGATCGGTCACGCACTGCAAATATTTCAATCCGTATAGGTATGAACCAGAAGAGCCCAGATAGAAGGTTTCTTAGCCGTTGGCCAACGATATATAGACTAGATCGGTCACGCACTGCAAATATTTCAATCCGTATAGGTACGAACCAGAAGAGCCCAGATAGAAGGTTTCTTAGCCGTTGGCCAACGATATATAGACTAGACCGGTCACGCACTGCAAATATTTCAATCCGTATAGGTACGAACCAGAAGAGCCCAGATAGAAGGTTTCTTAGCCGTTGGCCAACGATATATAGACTAGATCGGTCACGCACTGCAAATATTTCAATCCGTATAGGTATGAACCAGAAGAGCCCAGATAGAAGGTTTCTTAGCCGTTGGCCAACGATATATAGACTAGATCGGTCACACTGCAAATATTTCAATCCGTATAGGTACGAACCAGAAGAGCCCAGATAGAAGGTTTCTTAGCCGTTGGCCAACGATATATAGACTAGATCGGTCACGCACTGCAAATATTTCAATCCGTATAGGTACGAACCAGAAGAGCCCAGATAGAAGGTTTTCTTAGCCGTTGGCCAACGATATATAGACTAGACCGGTCACGCACTGCAAATATTTCAATCCGTATAGGTACGAACCAGAAGAGCCCAGATAGAAGGTTTCTTAGCCGTTGGCCAACGATATATAGACTAGATCGGTCACGCACTGCAAATATTTCAATCCGTATAGGTACGAACCAGAAGAGCCCAGATAGAAGGTTTCTTAGCCGTTGGCCAACGATATATAGACTAGATCCGGTCACGCACTGCAAATATTTCAATCCGTATAGGTATGAACCAGAAGAGCCCAGATAGAAGGTTTCTTAGCCGTTGGCCAACGATATATAGACTAGATCCGGTCACGCACTGCAAATATTTCAATCCGTATAGGTACGAACCAGAAGAGCCCAGATAGAAGGTTTCTTAGCCGTTGGCCAACGATATATAGACTAGACCGGTCACGCACTGCAAATATTTCAATCCGTATAGGTACGAACCAGAAGAGCCCAGATAGAAGGTTTCTTAGCCGTTGGCCAACGATATATAGACTAGATCCGGTCACGCACTGCAAATATTTCAATCCGTATAGGTATGAACCAGAAGAGCCCAGATAGAAGGTTTCTTAGCCGTTGGCCAACGATATATAGACTAGACCGGTCACGCACTGCAAATATTTCAATCCGTATAGGTATGAACCAGAAGAGCCCAGATAGAAGGTTTCTTAGCCGTTGGCCAACGATATATAGACTAGACCGGTCACGCACTGCAAATATTTCAATCCGTATAGGTACGAACCAGAAGAGCCCAGATAGAAGGTTTCTTAGCCGTTGGCCAACGATATATAGACTAGATCGGTCACGCACTGCAAATATTTCAATCCGTATAGGTATGAACCAGAAGAGCCCAGATAGAAGGTTTCTTAGCCGTTGGCCAACGATATATAGACTAGATCGGTCACGCACTGCAAATATTTCAATCCGTATAGGTATGAACCAGAAGAGCCCAGATAGAAGGTTTCTTAGCCGTTGGCCAACGATATATAGACTAGACCGGTCACGCACTGCAAATATTTCAATCCGTATAGGTACGAACCAGAAGAGCCCAGATAGAAGGTTTCTTAGCCGTTGGCCAACGATATATAGACTAGACCGGTCACGCACTGCAAATATTTCAATCCGTATAGGTACGAACCAGAAGAGCCCAGATAGAAGGTTTCTTAGCCGTTGGCCAACGATATATAGACTAGATCGGTCACGCACTGCAAATATTTCAATCCGTATAGGTATGAACCAGAAGAGCCCAGATAGAAGGTTTCTTAGCCGTTGGCCAACGATATATAGACTAGATCGGTCACGCACTGCAAATATTTCAATCCGTATAGGTATGAACCAGAAGAGCCCAGATAGAAGGTTTCTTAGCCGTTGGCCAACGATATATAGACTAGATCGGTCACGCACTGCAAATATTTCAATCCGTATAGGTATGAACCAGAAGAGCCCAGATAGAAGGTTTCTTAGCCGTTGGCCAACGATATATAGACTAGACCGGTCACGCACTGCAAATATTTCAATCCGTATAGGTACGAACCAGAAGAGCCCAGATAGAAGGTTTCTTAGCCGTTGGCCAACGATATATAGACTAGATCCCGGTCACGCACTGCAAATATTTCAATCCGTATAGGTACGAACCAGAAGAGCCCAGATAGAAGGTTTCTTAGCCGTTGGCCAACGATATATAGACTAGATCGGTCACGCACTGCAAATATTTCAATCCGTATAGGTATGAACCAGAAGAGCCCAGATAGAAGGTTTCTTAGCCGTTGGCCAACGATATATAGACTAGATCGGTCACGCACTGCAAATATTTCAATCCGTATAGGTATGAACCAGAAGAGCCCAGATAGAAGGTTTCTTAGCCGTTGGCCAACGATATATAGACTAGACCGGTCACGCACTGCAAATATTTCAATCCGTATAGGTATGAACCAGAAGAGCCCAGATAGAAGGTTTCTTAGCCGTTGGCCAACGATATATAGACTAGATCGGTCACGCACTGCAAATATTTCAATCCGTATAGGTACGAACCAGAAGAGCCCAGATAGAAGTTTTCTTAGCCGTTGGCCAACGATATATAGACTAGATCGGTCACGCACTGCAAATATTTCAATCCGTATAGGTATGAACCAGAAGAGCCCAGATAGAAGGTTTCTTAGCCGTTGGCCAACGATATATAGACTAGATCGGTCACGCACTGCAAATATTTCAATCCGTATAGGTACGAACCAGAAGAGCCCAGATAGAAGGTTTCTTAGCCGTTGGCCAACGATATATAGACTAGATCGGTCACGCACTGCAAATATTTCAATCCGTATAGGTATGAACCAGAAGAGCCCAGATAGAAGGTTTCTTAGCCGTTGGCCAACGATATATAGACTAGATCGGTCACGCACTGCAAATATTTCAATCCGTATAGGTATGAACCAGAAGAGCCCAGATAGAAGGTTTCTTAGCCGTTGGCCAACGATATATAGACTAGATCGGTCACGCACTGCAAATATTTCAATCCGTATAGGTACGAACCAGAAGAGCCCAGATAGAAGGTTTCTTAGCCGTTGGCCAACGATATATAGACTAGACCGGTCACGCACTGCAAATATTTCAATCCGTATAGGTACGAACCAGAAGAGCCCAGATAGAAGGTTTCTTAGCCGTTGGCCAACGATATATAGACTAGATCGGTCACGCACTGCAAATATTTCAATCCGTATAGGTACGAACCAGAAGAGCCCAGATAGAAGGTTTCTTAGCCGTTGGCCAACGATATATAGACTAGATCGGTCACGCACTGCAAATATTTCAATCCGTATAGGTACAGAACCAGAAGAGCCCAGATAGAAGGTTTCTTAGCCGTTGGCCAACGATATATAGACTAGATCGGTCACGCACTGCAAATATTTCAATCCGTATAGGTATGAACCAGAAGAGCCCAGATAGAAGGTTTCTTAGCCGTTGGCCAACGATATATAGACTAGACCGGTCACGCACTGCAAATATTTCAATCCGTATAGGTATGAACCAGAAGAGCCCAGATAGAAGGTTTTCTTAGCCGTTGGCCAACGATATATAGACTAGATCGGTCACGCACTGCAAATATTTCAATCCGTATAGGTATGAACCAGAAGAGCCCAGATAGAAGGTTTCTTAGCCGTTGGCCAACGATATATAGACTAGATCGGTCACGCACTGCAAATATTTCAATCCGTATAAGGTATGAACCAGAAGAGCCCAGATAGAAGGTTT